>JADRCD010167079.1:1616-12686 GCA_019843815.1 Montemys delectorum
TGTGTGTGTGTGTGTGTGTGTGTTTGCCTGTGTATTTCCTTCATGTAGTGCTTTCTGAGCCCAGAAACAGTCACCAAATCCCCTGAAACTCAAGTTAGAGCTGTAAGATGTTGTGAATTGTAGGATTAAGATTCTGGGTAGCTAAATGGAATCCTTTCCCCAAACAGCAAATAATCTGTATGTTATTCCTTTTTACTGAAAGTAGATTTTTTTCTCACATAATATACCCTGGCTATGATTTTTCCCTATCTTTATTCCTCCTAGTTTCTCCCCACCTCCTCTGCTATCCAGATCTACATCTATTCTGTCTCTCAATAGAAAACAAACAGGCATCTAAGGGATAATAATAAACTACAATATGATATAATAAAATATAATAAGAAAAAATAAATACATTTAAATAAGATTAAAAAAAGAGACCAAGAAAAGGCACCAGAAACAAGTCTAAACAGAAAATTCTGAATAGAGGAATCTCAAATAGGTAAGAGATATCTAAATCAATGTACAACATTCTTAGTCATCAGAGAAAAGAAAATCAAATCTAGTTTGAGATTTCATCTTATTCCTTTCACAATGACTAAGATCAATAAAAGAAGTAGAAGCTCATGCTGGGTAAAATGTGATAAAATGTACCCAATGTGGCAGGATATAAATCGCAACTGCATCCATTGCTGTTAGGAATGCAAAATTGTACAGCTGCTTATGGCTTTTCCTTAGGGAGATGTGATACGATCTACATCAAGATCCTGCAATATTACTCTTGGATATATAATCAAGAATGCTTTGCCCTAACACAGAGACATTTACTCAAATGTGTTCATTGATAGGAAACAACCAAAATATCCCTCAACAGATGAACAGAAAAAGAAAATTTTGGTGCATTAACACAATTGAATATTATTCAAGTGTAAATACATACTATTAATGAGTTAATTAGCTTTGTCTTCAGCCCCTATTTTACAGATCCTTAAGCTGTGATTAGTATAGATTAATATATGTGAATATACAACATATCTCAAAATTAAGAGACATGCTGCTTATATTACCATAATTATTTAGAATTAATGATTCTAACACCAGATAGTATATACCTAAAGAAATCAAGAACGTCTGATCTTTGGTGAAATATTTTCGAGGTCAAAGTGATATTTAAAAGTAAAAATCTAATGATAACTGAGTTACTTAATGTAGAAGATACAAAAATCACAACTGTATCTTACTGGCCCCATCCTTAGGAAGTATGGGAAGTATCTTTGTGGAGTTTGATCATAAAGGATGTCTTTTCCTGGTTTATATTTAAATTCCTTTGTAAACAGATCATATATCTCTACTTTAACTAGAGACTTCTTATGACTGTTAGTGCATTTCCTTAAAATATCAGTAACATTGAACCTCACTGGTTTTTACAATAGTAGTATGGAAATGGATATATATTTTAAAAGTCTACAAAAATATGAATGATACAATAATTGTCCAAGAAAAGGATCCTATCAGTTTTACAATAGGAGTACAATTCAAAAGTATTAAGAGAGTTACGTGAGAGGAGATGGGGTAAATGGAAGGGGAAATATAATTCTATCTTAAGTAAAAATATATTACAATTTAGAATTAAAAAGAACAACAAAAATAGTGTTGGCTTTTGCTCATTGGTTTAGCGTTATCTAATCTATAAATATACTCTTTCCAAAGAACTTCTGAATGATCTTCTTCCACGAGTAAAGACTGTTATTTATCATACACCTGGACCACTTATTTTCTTGATGTGTTTTTAGATAAATCATTGGAGTTTAATTGATTTTTAATGAATGATGATGTGCTAATTCAGAAAGAATAAATGCACAAAGGCATTTAGTTATCATTGATCAAGACATTAATGTGGCACAGATCCACATAAATTTTATTTCCAAATCCCTCATGGTATTATAAGAAAATTGAAGAAGTTTTAAAAATTTTTCTTCATCAGCTCTTCACATACCTTTGCAATTAGTAGGATGTAATTGTAAAAGAATAAAGCTGTTGTAGCAAAGTGGTTGCAGTAGATAATATTCCAATGGTCATAACCTCACTAGTCCTGGGAAGATAGCTAAGCTTTAGTATCAGCAATGCTTGTTTCTCATGTCAAGTGGTTCTGAAATCCAAAGAGACATTTTCTGGTTCCTAGAGACATATGGAAACCAATTATTGTACCTTTTCTGATATCTTGTCATTGATTTTCAGTGTCCTGGTTCATAGGTTTTGCAACTGGGTATGAATGTTTAATTGCTTCTCTCTCTTGGCAGCTTACAGTTGATATATAGATGCTGAAAAATTGAAACGGGGTCCTCTGGTGGAGAAGCCAGTACTCTTAACCAGAGCTAATCCCCTACTTCAACTTTTCACAGTGGTAATAGTTAAAAATTCAAAAGAAAATTATAGTGTTCCAAATAAAATATAGTTAATGAAAAATTTCATGTGTATAAAATGTGTTAGGAATAAAGATTTATTAACACAGAATCAGAAGGAATTATTTTCATGTTGTATATGATTGTACTAGCTGTGAAACAAACTGTGAGATGTTAAAAACCAAAAGTATAAGCTCATTATCTCTTTAAATAGTAAGTTTGCTGAACCCTACATAACTCAATCTGCCAGCTTCCTTAAAGTTTCAGGTATGCTTTGTCTCATGAGCAAATAAATGTCTAATCAAATAGAAGAATTCCATTCATTTGGCTTAGTGCTATTAAAACCAAATTGTTTTTTTTTCTGCATCATACAATAAAAAGCAATCACAATTTTGCTCATGGATAATTGTGGAACTTGCAAGATTTCATTCAGTTCCAGAAACAAACCACATAGTAAACAGTACTTTTCTAATCAGATTGTTAATTTCTTTCTTCATGAGAAAAGCCTGAAAAACTTTTTTTAAGCAATACAATATTGAACTTAATTTTGAACCACAAGTTCAGGAATAACACTCTAATATAGTCGATATTCATAGTCAGTTGTGGTGTTTTTCTCATTGCTGTTTCAATGGGAGTACCCCCACCAGACTCATATATTTGAATAATTGCTCCTTATTTTCTGGAACTTTTTGAAAGGATGAGGAAGTGTGGTCTTGTTGGAGGAAGTGTATTCAGGTTTGGGCCTTGAGAATTCGAAAGCCTCTAAACAGTGTGTGAGCTTCCTTTTTTGTTGATGTTGTTTTTGTTTGTGATTCTGGAATTGAGCTGTGCTACTCCTCCTGTATCATGCCTGCCTTCCTCTGCTATACTCAACATTATAGATATGGGCGCTTATTCTTCTGGACATATAACCCCAAATTAACCTTTCCTTCTCTACTCTTGCTTGGTTGTTTTTCTTATGATAGCAAATATCTAATATCATCAACTTTAATCATATACTCTATTGTACATTTAGCTCATAGCCACATGATGTAAAAAAATGCTGAGAAGCTACAAGGAAAAATGAGAAAGTTACATAATGATAGTACAGAAAGTTGTGGTAATTACTAACCACAATGTTCCTCCATTGTGGCTTGAATAAAGGATTCCACAACTAGATCTTTTGTGTTTGTATATTATTTTTCTATTTGTCTCTTAATTTATGTATTCTTGATATATTCCATATATGTATACTCACCATTTTGATCATCTTCTCTCCCTCTCAGTTCTTCTAAAATACTAATTCTTCTAAACATATCCTGGTCTTAAGTTGTTTTTTTTTTTTTTATAACTATCTAAAGCACCAGTTTAGATAGGATTTGATTTCACATTCATGAGTATAGGGTTATTTGCTGGGTTATGGAAAATCTATCAGTGTTTATATTGGTTAAGAAAAGTAGATCCCTTCCCAAAGCAATCTTTAAAAATCAAAGAGTTAAATAATATGTGGTGTGGGCTCATAGGTCCCCCTTCATCTGTGCTGGATATTGAGAGGCTTGGGCTATTATAGATGATAAGCTAGTATCCAAAGCTCTGTGATTTCATGAGTTAAATTGCAGTGTCACATCGTTCCTCCCTACTAATGGCTAAGATGTTTTAGGTCCTGGACTTTCTTCATGATATCCTACCTGAATTATTGTCTAATGTCTAGCAAATATAGTTAGTGCACTAAACACAGCATGGAGGGATTACATCCTACATGAGACAGCTACACCTATTAAAGGTTCTTCTATTGGCAGAGTAGATGAGAATATTGTATTCAGAGTATCTTATCTTCTATGTAATATCCTTTTAAACTGATGTTATTTATTTTTTGAGTTTTGAAAATCATATTGTTAAAATCCAAAACAAAGTAGCAGGATTTAGAAAGTGGAGTTATGTTAAATATTCGTGTCACATAATATCAACGTGCTTTATACTGTGACTGGTGAGCCAGAAATGTGAAAGAATAAAAATCTACATCTTTATCTGTATGAAAGTGTATTGCACCATATTATGATATAAGATTGCAGTAAAAGTAACATTTTTATGATTGATTTTGCAATAAATAAGTATCTGCAAATGGCAAATGTGCACATAGCTCTAAGTCACATTGATTGTGTTTACATTTTACTCAAACACTTTCTAGCTGTTTAAATTTGGATGTGTTCCTTCACAGAGACAATTATTTTTCATTTATAAACTTGGAAAAATATCATATAATACTGTTATTTATTGCACAAATTAAATAAGATATTTTACTGAAATTGAAATGAGTGCTCCAGAAAGATGAGGCATTCTATTATGAAAATAGTGAGATATTTAACAAATTTGTTAAAATCATAGCTAAATATTTAAATAAGAATATTAGCAACTTGGTATGGTAATTTAAAAATGGCAATATAGACATCATTGTAATACAGTTTATATACTCTATCATAACGTACATATGGACACTTCTTGTATGCCTAGCTATTTAATTAGATTTGTGTTAGATTATAGGTAAGTATGAACCTTGACAGAGGGCACCAAGATAGTTTATAGAACCTAGAACATAGATTCCTGGATAAATTGCCTATGTGCTCTTGAGACTGCTTCTTGAAACTGCCACATGCTTCCCAAAGCTTTGTTGCAGAAAAGGCTACTGAAAAAATTCTTCTTCTGGTTTTTAATGAGCCTGTTCACATAATGCTATGCATTGCTTTTTGAACACTGAATCATTAACTTGTTTTTCAGCTGGTTGTCAGTGGGAATATTTGATGGTACTCTCTGAAGAAAAGTCTCAGCTAGAGAGTCTGGATTTTATTTATTTATTTGCCAGTTTCTATCTATACAAACTGTTCAGACTCATGATTCTTAAGTTATAATTTGCTAACTGAATAAACCATCTGGCTAACTTAAGTTTTTATATGACATCCACTTTATGATATATCACAATATCTAGTACTCCAATATACTCCTATGTGTGGCTGACTTAGTTTCTCTAAGAATATATAACTTATACTACAACAGTAAGGCTGGCTAAACAAGGTCTGAAGAAAAGCAATATACATGTATATACACATGTGAACATTAAAGAAATTAACAGGAAATTACTGTCTGTACCTTTACTAATCATATTATATAGTCTTGCTATTGATATTTTACTTCATTTGAAGCTGATAAATAAAGTATAAGATGTCAGAGATAATAATTACAATTTATACCATGATCCAATACCATTTCATACATAAATATATTTCATCCTTCTGAAGTTTTATATTCTACACTATTTAAGCATGTTAAATTTTCTAATTTTGTATAATTATCCACATAATATTTTATTAACATTTTAAGTCACTGAAAATGATGTTTAGAGATATTCTATACATCTATATTTATCTAATATATTTCCCCAAACTGATACAACATTCTCCTAAGCCTCTCACAGAAATTTTGCCTTGTCTTTTTTGAATCTTTGCAGTTTTCTTTGATAGTACTTCTCATAATCAATATTCTAAACAAAAAGTAATATTGATCATTTACCTTAGAAAAACTTTCAGATATGTTTTACTTACTTGATTTAAAAAGAATACTAAGATAAAAATGTTATATGCAACTACTTTCTTCCGAGAGACACAAACCAAAGTAAATATTTTTACTCTTGATAACCATTAGAAATATTTCTAGTTATATATTTATGTTTCAAAATACTCCATTAGGTATGTTAGCAGGATTCATACATAGAGTATTAATTTATAATATTTATAAACTCTTAAGAATAACCTGAATATGCTTCCTGAGTAGAATGATCTCTACATATCAAATTGACAAATATTTATTCATTTCTGTTTGCATTAAAACACATCCTATCTTTCTCATGATGTTCAGTGTTTTCATTTGTTTTAGTTTTTCCTGTTTCTGTTGATATTTATAAATGTTTCTGCAAGCTCTCATACATAGTGTGCATTTTAAGATACTTGTTTTCTCATCACAGTACATTTTGTCCACCCTTCTATAGAATGTTACAATACCTCCAGCTAGGATACTTCTGTCCTTCTGATTCCTTCCATTCTGATTCTAGAATCAGTCTATAAAGCAATATAACTGCTTACATAAGTATGTATGCTATGCAACACTTTAAAGGGCTTAATTTGGAAATAAGAGGATGAGCTTTAGAAAAAGAAATGTATTAATATATAGTTTCTTGAAGATGTAGTTTAATGACAGGATGCTTTCTAACAAGAATCTAAGTTTGGTTCCAACAAAAGAAAATTCTCAATGATTTGATATTTACAAGGATTTTTTTATATATACTTCTTAAAATGGTTCTTAAATGAGGATATTTATCTTCATGATTCCTGTGAAGGTTCAATTGGGTGACATTCATTAAGTGCCTAATAACTTCACATAGAAAGACAGAAAGTTATGTTATTTATTATCTTCTTCTGTTTATAAATTTTAAATTCTGAATTATGCATAAAGGCCCTAAGCAGTTTTCCACTCTGTACTTGGATATATTTGTTTCTACTGATAATATTTTCTATATCCCAACAATTGTTGGTTAACCCTAGCTTCTGGTATGTTTCCTTGTTTTTGTACAGATATTAACACCTGCAGCAGAAAAAAATCCATTTCTTGAGCATAAATTAAACATTAGTTCCTCAACAATGCCTTTCTTCCTTGGGCATTTCTGGATCTCTGCCACTATACTTAATCTGTTTTTCCTTTATGTCATGATATTCCCTACTCTTGTTCACAAAGACATTGAAATCTATTCTAGATGAGTGAAACATTAAAGTTAAGCAACTCAGTGAATCCCTGATCTGAAATTCATCATGGCACCTTTTGACAAAGACAAACACCACATCCTCATTGTCAATATGTCATAGTTTGATTATATTGTACACATTTTCATTTATTTCTTCTACTCTTCTCATAACTCATAGAGATAATAAATACTATGCTATATTTCTATAACTCTCTACTCACTTTTTTCTCTGCTAAGTATTTATGGATATACTCCTCCTACTCACTGATCCACATTTATTCCTCTAACTTTCGTTCATGAACTATTGTTTCTTCCTCTTAGCCTACTTTTCTTTGCCAAATATTTCTAACAATATTTACCAAATGTAAACTGTTTATTTCCTTTATTCTCCAATCTACCAACTACCTAGTAACTATGGGTGACAGTCTTAAATGCATAGAGTTTAGATAATCAAATATAAAGAAAGGAAAATCCATGAAAACATGTTTTTCCTAAAGTAAATGTCTATTTTATTATTTAAAAAAATGTTGGTTTTGATTTTATGTTTACTGGTATTTTCCTTATATTTTTGTAATTCTTGTAAGTGCACCATGTGCATGTAGTGCCTACAAGGGCAGAAGAGGGTGATGCACCCTTTGGAACTGAAGTTATAGATGGGTATTACCTGTCAGGGCTTTAAAATAAACCATAGATATCTAGAAGAGTAACCACAATACTCTCTACTGTCACACTATTTCTGCAGCCTCCAAATATATAATATTGAGAATAATTAGGTAGATAAAAGTAGAAACATAATGAATGCAAGTTAAAGCAAAGGGGATGTCTTAGTTAGGGTTTTAATTTTTGTACAAACATTATGACCAAGAAGCAAGTTGGGGAGGAAAGAGTTTATTCAGTTTACTTTCACATGGCTGCTGATCACCAGAGGAAGTCAGGACTGGAACTCAAGTAGGTCAGGAAGCAGGAGCTGATATAGAGGCCATGGAGAGATGTTTCTTGCTGGTTTGCTTTTCTTGGCTTGCCCAGCCTGCTCTCTTATAGAACTCAAGACTTCCAACCCAGAGATAGCACCACCCCTTTGATCACTAATTGAGAAAATGCTGCACAGCTGGATCTCATGGAGGCATTTCCCCAACTGAAGCTCACTTCTCTGTGATAACTCCAGCCTGTGTCAAGTTGACACACAAAACTAGCCAGTACAATTGATCCCTTGTTAACTTGACACACAAACACATTACTATTAAGCCTCAATCCTTATGTTTTTATTTATCTTTAAGATTTAAAGTCTCATAGTCTTTATATATTAAAAGTTTAATTAACTTAAAATGTCTAATATTTTTTTAAAATTTAAAGTCTCAACTGTGGGCTCTACTAAAATACATTTTTTCTTTAAGAGGGAAAAATATCAGGGCACAGTCACAATCAAAAGCAAAACCAATGTCTGGAATCCAACTCATGATCTTCTGGGCTCCTCTAAGGGCTTTGGTCACTTTTCTAGCTCTGCCTTTTGTAGCACACATCTTGTCTTCTGGGCTCTAGATGCCTGTATTCCACTGTTGCTGCTGTCCTTGGCGGTCATTGCATGGTACTGGCATTCTCAAAACACTGTTGTAACTAGGCTTTACCAATAGCCTCTCATAGACTGTCTTCACGGTGCCAAGTCTCAACTCTTTTGCATGACACCTTCAGTCTTGGGCCATCAATTGTAAACTGAATCTGTACCTTTACCAATGGCCTTTCATAGCCTCTCACTGTGTGGAGACTCAGCTGCTCCTCATGACCCCTTTGTGTTGTTAAAACCAGTACCACCTGGGTGACTCTTATACATTATTAAGTCCTGTTGCAGCACAAGGTACAACTTTGGCTAGCTCTGGAACACAGCCTTTTTGTGCTCTCAGAAAACACTTCCCAGAAGATGTTACCTCAATGATGCTGGTCTCTTTTTAATCACTGCTAATTTTTTAGCTCCAGTTAACCAGCATCAATAGTCTCAGTAATGTAAAGTTCTTTCTTTAGTAGTTCTGGTATCTTGTTAATCACAGCTGATACTTCAGCCCCAGTTAATCAGAACCACAGAATCTTTATAGTCAAAATAACATGGCCCTGATAAGAGTTTTTAATCTTTTCTCTGAAATTTCACAAGCTAGGCCTCCATCTCTGCACTGTTCTCAACATGATCTTTTAAGCTCCCACAGACATTTTACAGAGTTCTTAACAAACAGTGCCTCTTCTAGCTCAAAGTTCCAAAGTCCTTCCACAGTCCTCCCCAAAACATGGTCAGGTTGTCACAGGAATACCCCATTCCTGGTACCAATTTGTCTTAGTTAGGGTTTCTATTCCTGTACAAACATCATGACCAAGAAGCAAGTTGGGGAGGAAAGGGTTTATTCAGTTTACTTTCACATGGCTGTTGATCACCAGAGGAAGTCAGGACTGGAACTCAAGCAGGTCAGGAAGCAGGAGCTGATGCAGAGGCCATGGAGAGATGTTTCTTGCTGGTTTGCTTTTCTTGGCTTGCCCAGCCCGCTTTCTTGTAGAACTCAAGACTTCCAACCCAGAGATGGCACCACCCCTTTCATCACAAATTGAGAAAATGCCCCACAGCTGGATCTCATGGAGGCATTTCCACAACTGAAGTTCACTTCTCTGTGATAACTCCAGCTTGTGTCAAGTTGACACACAAAAGTAGCCAGTACAGGGGATTTTTTTCCTACTTCATTTTAAATCATTTATACAAGTCCCTTAAGTAACAAGTATGAGTTGTTAAAAAATTCTAACAAATTATAAGATCTCAGTAGCATAAAAATGTGTCTGTGATGATTATTTGACAGAATAAAAGATAATTTCTCAAAAATAAAAATGCACAGAACATCATTACTGTTCTGAATGCCATCACGTCTGAGAACATGAAATTATTTGTGTAGTTTCCATGTACAGGGAAGACACCCTATCAGAATCATTTTCTTTTCAATTTCTTAAAAGCTAATTGAAATAAAGATATAAAGTTGTGATATGATATATTTATAGAAACTGCTGCAAGTGTGTGGTTCTGAAGGTAGTAGTTTCCAGACAATTCCAGGCAAATAGTTACCAACTGAATAATGAAGCTAAAATTGGATATTATGTGATTTTTCATGGGAGTATAAGAAAAATTCCAGGCTTGTTACTGAATCAAAATTCTGAAAGGTTTATAGAAATGATAAATAATAGCACTGAGATTTAATGGTTGGACTAAGTGGTAAGAGTCTATTAACAACATGTAGGGAATGAAATCAATATACAAGTTCATCATTTATGAATAGATCCTGAAAATGACGTACATTTACACAGTGAAACATTTGTAAAGATAATTGAAATCATAAAATTTGCTGGTAAATGGGTAGAACTGAAAAAATATGTATAGTGAATGGTATTAACCTGACCAAAAAAGGAAAATATTCAATTCCTCTTACAAATATGGGTCTTATCTTCAAAGCTATTATGTGATTAGCATGGAATATAGGAAACTGAAAGGACTGAAGAAGCTGAAGAGGTTTGCAACCCCATAGGAAGAATAACAATATCAACCAACCAGAACCCCCAGAGTTCCCAGGGACTAAACCACCAACCAAAGAGTATACATGTAGGGACTCATGGCTCTGTAGCATTTGCTACAGAGGATGTCCTTGTCTGGCATCAATGGGAAGAGAGGTCATTGGTCCTGTGACAGTTTGATGCCCCAGAGTAGGGGAATGCAAGGGCAGGGAGGTAGGAGTAGGTGGATTGAGCACACTCATAGAAGGAAGAGCAGGAGGTATGGGATAGGGGTTTCTAGAGGAGAACCTGGGAAGGGGGATAGCATTTAAAATGTAAATAAAGAAAATATCTGTTAAAAGAAAAGTATATATATATATATATATATATATATATATATATATATAT
>JADRCD010167080.1:0-23244 GCA_019843815.1 Montemys delectorum
GAACATTTGTTATGTGTGAACTTTGCCAAGTTTATCTTGCGGGCCGTCTGGTCCAAGGCACTGTAGATGTGGGCGCAGCTCACACCCTGGCCCGTCAGCAACTGTTCAGAGCGAAGGTGGTAAGGGTGGGGAAGCTTGTAGGAGCAAGGGCTGGAGACTGGGCCTAGGCTAGGGCCCTGTAGGTCTGAGCAGCAGCACTGGTGACTGGCCTGACTGCTCCCTGCATCAGCATGAAAACAGCTACCATCTCCTAGTTCTGCAAGGCTGCTGGATCCTGTGTGACCATGGGCAAATTACTCAGTCTCTCTGTGCCTCATAGGACTAAGTGGTTAATGCACCACTGAGGAGCGAGTCTGAAACACAGGAAGCCCATGAGAGCATCAACCGCCTCTCCATGTTACCATTTTAGTCTCAGACACTCAGGGGAGGAAGGAGCCGTTAACATATTGGGTAAATGAGACTCAGGCAACAGTGCCCAGGTGTGCCTACTGAGGTGAGACAGTGGTTAGGCAGCCCCTCCCCCAGCCTCTGGGCTGCTGGGACTCCCCAGACTTGCATCTAGCTGTGGATCACACAAGTGTGAATGTACAGAAAAGGCCAAGGGCCAATGGCCCTGCTAACATGCTAGCATTATGCCTAGATGCCAGGCACATCACAGACTGGAAATTCACCCCCAAAAAGTCCAGGTCCACTGGGAGTTGCTGCAGATGATCTGGACAGAAAGCCAGACAGGCCAAAACCAACTGGGATGTGCTGACAGTGGCTGCACCCTCACCAGTGTCTGACCAGTGGTGACACTTCACCAGTGTCTCCTGATGTCAGTGTGAGGAAAAAGCCCCACCCAGGCTCCTGGGCGCTCTGCTGCCGCCCTCTGGTGGCCTTCCATGGAAGTGCAACTCTGGGAGCCGAATGGTTTGAGAGCCCGTGGGGATGCTCCATCCCTAGAGCCCTGGCTCACCTCTGTGAGGTACTCCGCATGGTGCTTTGTGGCTACAAACACCACAGTCTGGTCCTGGGGCCTAGTGACGTTCCGCAGCAGGTAGAGAAGCACAGCAGCCTTGGTATCCTCACGTACAAGGAGGAAGGAGGTCTGCGGGGAGAGGGATGCGTGTGGGCTCCCGGCTATGGGCTCCCGGCGGCTACGGGCCAGCAGACTCCGCCTGGCCACGAGCCGAGCCCGACTGAGGGGTCCAACACTGCCTCACCTTGAGCTGCTCGTTGAGCTTGGAATCTACGTCCAGGCGGATGAGCACGGGCTCTGTGAGGCCTGTGGGGTCCGGGGGAAATTGCAGGGGTCACAAAGGGGCAGACTCCAGACCCCAGCCTCCACCCTGAGTCCAGCACCACGCCCCACTGGCTCACCTGCCCGTGCAAATTCCACCAGCAGTTTGGGCAGCGTGGCTGAGAACAACACCGTCTGGTGGCCCCCAGGGAGGCGGCCTATGACCTCCTGTAGCTGCTCTGCGAAGCCCATTTCAAAGAGCCTGCAGGGAACAGTGGGCAGGGAGGGCCAATGGTAGGCTTCTACCCCACTCCAGAACCCTGACCATCGACCGGTACTGGTAATCTGTGTGTCTGCTTCTTTCTCCACTGTAGGGGATGAACTCAGCCTTACGCATCCTCAGAGCAGTCTCAGCTGCTCACAGCCAGCATGGAATGTAACATTCTTTTCAGTACTAAGTGATAAACTTACAAGACTAGCACAGATGCCCCAGGGACGGGACTACTCAAACACGCATTCACATCTCCGGGCACAGTGCCCTATTCTCCTGTGGCCTCCCTTTTCTTTGCTTCCTGGGCCCTGGAGACAGCCTTCACAGTTGCTGGGCAGGTATACCCGTGGCCTCACCTGTCTGCTTCATCGAAAACCACATACTCCACACTCTGAAGCTTTAAGTTCATCTCCACAGCCACGTGCACCAGCCGCCCAGGGGTGGCGATGATTCTGGAAGGAATACATAGGCCAGGTCACCCCAGTCCTCAACACCTTCCACTTTCTGGGAAGGAAGAGACCCCAGAGCATTACTTCCCATCAACAAACTCACATGTCAGGGTTCTCGTGCAGGGCTGCAAACTGGTCTTCCATTCTAGGGGAAAGCAAGGGCAGCCTGAGAGCACAGCTTTTGAGTCTGTCCCTCCCCTACTCCTCGCCACAGAATACAGACTATGGGAATGAGAAATGCTTCCTGTGAGCCACCTGGCCAAGGCACTGCCCCCACTGAGAAATAAGGGAGAACCTTAGAGACTGGCTTCCTCTCCAGCAAAGTGCTGCCAACCCACAGCGCCCCCTACTGACTCAGCCTGGAATGACCAGTTTCACCTAGAACCCTAATTCCCCTATGCCTAAGGGACTGTTCCTGCCTTCCATGCATAACCCCTAGTGCAGTGGTAGAAGTGGGGATCCTGGCACCATGTAGCCTGGGGAGGCTAGGCTTTCTGACAATCACAGACTATACCCCTTGGTAGAAGCTAGAACCGGGGAGCAGGGTGGACTAACTGCAGCCTAAGCACCCAGAGGATGACATATCCTATACAACCAGTCTCACCAAACTCCCTGACCCAACACTGCAAGCTGACAGGTCCCTCTGCCCCCGTCCCAGCTTCCACCACGTGACCCCCTGCCCAGCTTGTTTGAACACACAGAGAAGCTGTTGTTACTGACTAGCAACTCAGGCCCACAAAGGGAACCCTCGAGGCACAGGGGTGTGCTTGCACAGGGAAGCTGGGACACAGAGTAAGGAGTCCTTACTTGTCTCCACCCAGGATCAAGGCAGTCTTGAGGCCAGTGAACTTGCCAAGCTGTGGAGAGAGGGAGACCAAGGGATCAAAGGCAGGTGAGGGCCAGCTGCCTCAGCCTCGTCATGGCATCCACCAGGCCCAGCTATGCACACCTCTTTAGTGAACTTCATGGTCTGCAGGGCCAGCTCCCGGGTGGGTGAGAGGATGAGGGCCCGAGCCCCAGCCTGTGCACTGTGTGCCTTCAGACGCTCAAACATCGGGAGGAGGAAGCAGGCTGTCTTGCCGCTGCCTGTCCGGGCCATGGCCACCACATCCTTGCCATCCAGGATCACAGGGATGGTCTGTCAGACATACGACAGAGGCAGTCAGCTCTGGTCCCAGCATGGCTGGGCATGGGTGAGCCACAGGCCTACCAGCACACCTCCAGGAATAAGCATCCCCAACTCCAGTGCTAGGAGATTCTGCCTCCCAAGTTGGGTCTCCACCTTGACTCCACCTTGATCACATGCAGCTACTGTGCTGGGTGATCATGGGTGCTTGTGTGCTGCCTAGGCAGGCTCGGCATGACAAAAGGCAGAAAGCCACAGTCAAACCCCAACTGTGCTGGGCCCAACCTTCTCCCCGGTGAAACGGCTAAGCAGTGTGGAGCTTCAGCCACAGAAGGTGACAAGAAAGGTGACATGTGGGTCCAGCACGAGCTGTCACACGGCCAGTGCTCATGGCCTCCAGCTCCTTACCTTCCTCTGGATGGGTGTTGGCACCTTGTAGCCCTTTTTCATGATCCCCTTGAACACAGGGTAGCTCAAGCCTGGAAGAGACATGAGTGGTCAGGAGCTGGGGGCCACAGCAGCCACCAGGCATTACAGGACAAAGGACTATGCTGTCCACCAACACAGAGAGAAAAACGAAAAGCAGAAAATGGAAGGCTAAAGGAGTAGAAGGCACTGAGCCGAGGCGGGGACGCCCTGTCTGGCCTCTGCTGGAATTCGCTCGTGTCAATTTTTCAGTCTAAGAAAAGGCCTTGCTATGTACCTGACACTGGCCTTGAAACTGTGGTCTTTGCCTCTGCCTGGGTGCTGGGGTCACAGGCTCGGGCCACTCTGACAGATGTGAGAGGGATGGGTGTTGGGAAATGGGGTCAGTGTGGGTAGGAGAGTGGCCCTTTGGGATCAAACAGACTCGGGCCGAGGAGCTGGGGCCAACAGAAGGCCCAAAGACCAGTAAGCAGTTCTACCTGCTGTCTTTCAGTCTTTCACCTTTGCCATGGCCCCATGCCTGTCTTTGCTTGACCCCTCATTATTAAGAGTCGGCACTGTGCTCTTGATCTAAACAGCCCTTACATCACTTCTGTGAGTCAACTACTCAAGTTTCTTCACTACCATCCTCCCATCCTTTTCTTATTGATTTGTAAGAACTCTTTACATATTGTAGATAACCTGTCTGTCCCATGGGCTGCAGGTATTTTTTGTTTTGTTGCAAGACAGTGTTTTATTATGTAGTCTTGGCATGCACCACCATGCCCAGCTCCTTTGTATTGCTATTAAAAGTCATTCAGTGGGTGCCTCTGTCTTTGCCCTGGCAGCTACTGCGCTGTCAAGAGCAGAATACTTGAGCTGCACTTCCCACACAAATGTCCTGACACCACTCCATCATCCTGTGAAGCCTCTGCCACCTCCTGCACCTGCAGTGCTGGCCCCTTTCCAGGCCTGCCTTGGAAGACTACTGCCTCAGGCTACTTGGCACCTCCCACACTGCCAGGCCTAAGGTAGACACCAGTGGCTAAGCGGAGAGAGCACAGCGATTGATGCCCCCTCCACCGCCGTGGCCCCAGCTACCCGGCCTGCTTACCCACCCATGGACTGGAAGCCTCCAGACTTCTTCTTTTTCTTGTTCTGGGCTCGCACCATCTCCCGGGTGTCAGGCTCCACATCTGATACACACTCTGAGGTAGGAAACGAGGGCAAGGCTCTGCCAGGGCCCAGCTGTGGGGGAGGAACGGAGAGATGGCTTCACTCCAGCTCTGACTGACCACAGGGTGGGAGGCCTGGAAGCTCGGCAAGTCTAATAAGCTTTCCTTGGAGCAGGCTGGGGCAGAGGTGCAGGTTAGTTCTACAGAGAGGCCCTGGGGTCGCCAGCTGGGCTCTGTCCCTTACCAGCAGTACAGAGCGCACCCTCCTGGAAACTGAGCTCAGGGTGTTGGGTGTGTGCCAGGAGAGCCGAATGGTGAGGACTTAGGTGTGTACGTGCACGTGTGCGTGCCTGTGTGTGTTAGCATATCTTGAGGTATGCCTATGGGATGGCCATGTACCAGCAGTCTGAGAACTCACTATGCAGCTCAGGCTGGTCTCAAACTCAGAGCCCGGCCTGCCTCTGCCTCCCGAGTGCTACTGTCAAAGGCATGTACCACTACACTTGAATTTCATTTCCTGTTTCTAATTTTTTTCCCCCGAGACAGGGTTTCTCTGTATAGCCCTGGCTGTCCTGGAACTCAGAAATCTGCCTGCCTCTGGCTCCCAAGTGCTGGGATTAAAGGTGTGCGCCACCACCACCCGGCTCAAATTCTTCTCTCATTTTATGGCACAGGTTGAGACTCCTTCCCTCTCCCATCAAATGTTTCTGTTGTTCTGGTGGTATCAAGGATGGACGTCAAGCCCCTACATATGAGGCAACACTCTACCACTGAGCTACATCCCCAGTCCTCTTCTCACTCTTTATTTTTTAGACAAGGTCTCTCTAAGTTGTCCAGCTTAGCCTTGAGTTCCCCATGTATCCCAGGCTGGCCTTGAACTTGTGATCCTCCGCCTCAGTCTCTTACACAGCTGGAACCACAGACCCATACCATCAGACCTGGCTTATTTCTAGTCCTTTCTCATTTTCATATGAAATGATTTCAGTATTCCATCTGTCAGAGACTCTAAGCCTACTATCATGTAGCTATAGAAATACGATGAACCCAGACTCCATGACTAAACACCAGGGATTTGGTGGTGCAAGCCAGATATTTAGGATGCCCTGTTTGGTGGCTACTACGCAGGACAACACAGACGCAGATCATTTCAACAGAGTGCTCCCACACTGTCCTTTAAAAATGTATCATTACTGCAGTGTGCATGCGCATGTCCATGGAGGCCCAAGTGTGTGGTGACCATGCCAACTCTCAAGAATCAGCTCGCTCTCTCTCCATCCTAGTGAAGCGGGGCCTCTCATTTCTGCCGTTGGTGCACTCCTGGATAGCTGGCCTGTGAGCTTCTCAGCAATTCTCCTGTCTCCACGTCCCATCTCCCCTAGGGAAGTTGGGGTTGCAGATGCTTGCCGCCACATCCAGCTTTTTAAATGTATAGATGCCTATAGATTATGGGCACCATGTGCATGCAGTACCCAAGGAGACCACAAGAGGGCAGTGGAGCCCTTGGAACTCGGTGAACTGAGTCCCAATCTGCTTTTCCATCCAGCCTTGCAAGGCAGGTTCCAGGGATCAAATCAGGCCGTCAGGTTTAACAGGCAAGCGTTTCTACCTCCTGGGCCACCTCTGACATTTGAATCTATTTTATGGCTTTAAAATGTTTTATGTGTCTTTGTGTAACTTTTCTGTCTCGTTTTTGGTCTCTTCCAGGCAGGGTTTCCTGTGCCCAGGCTAGCCCTCTGAACCCCCAACCCTCTTGCCTCCACCTTCTGAAAGCTGAAATGGCCAGTGGGTGGCACTAGAGCCAGTTCCTCTGCTGGACTCATTCTGATGACATTCATCAGGTACATTTTAGATTCTAAAACTTCAGAGAGAGGTGCCAGGCCTTAGAAAAGAACGTGGTGGTAGACGTCTGTCATCCCAACACCAGGGAAACTGGAGGATCAAGAGATCAAACCCATCCCTGTCTCCTCATGAGTACAAGGCTACTTAGGGCTATCCAAGGCCCTGCCTGACACTTTAATATGATGGGCTATGGCAGTCAGGAGGCAAAGGCAGGAGGATCTCTGTGAGTTCAAGACCAGCCTGGGCTACACAGCAAGACCCCGTCTCAAATCAAAACATAACAAGTAAATAAATAAATACAAAAAAGTTTAATATATGGCCAATAATTTTCCTGAGGATTGTTAAGCTTTGCTCATTGGGGTTTTTGTTACTAGTTGAAGCATTCCCACCTTTGAAGATATTTAGGCCAAGATTACTTGAAAGATACAGGCATGTCTAGCACAGACAGGGCTCCGGGTTTGGTCTCTAACCCTGTCCAAACTAAAGGTATGTGTGTGTGGGGAGGGGAATGAAAAAGGCTGCCCCCACTAATCCTAAGTCCACAGACTCTGCACCCCATGCAATATTCTGGTTTCATTTCACTACACAAAGATATTGTTTTTTTGCTTTTGCATTTTTATTTGTTTTTGGTGGAGGGTAAACTAGCTCAATGGTATAGTGTGAATTTGACTGCTCCCAATCATATTTACATCAAGTTTGTGACAAACCTTTAATAAGCATGTGTTTCCCGGGTTGGAGGAGCCTTCGTTTTTTGTACAGCCAAATATTCAAAATTGGTGGTAGAGCTCTTACCAGCTCACTACATAGCCAAGGGTGGCCTTGAATTCCTGATCCTCCTGCCTCCACCACTCCTACCCTGGGAGCTAAGATTACAGGTGTGTGACACAATACCAGTTTTTATGTGGTGATGCCGTTCAAACCCAGCGCTTTGCACACGCCAGGCAAGGGCTCTACCAACTAGGCTACATTCAGAACCCATAGGCTGGGTTTTGACTTGTAAAAACGTTGAGTAGCTTATGTCTTACTACAGCCTGTGGCGGGCTGGGCCTCAGCAAAACCCTTGGTCAGAACCACGTGAGCAGCCTTCTTGTATTTGCCAATGAACACCTGCGTTCTCATTGCCTCTAGCAGTTTCTGCACATTTACTGACCACCTAATGAGTGCAGTTCATTGACTGAGCTGGGAAGAAGAAATGGAGAACTAGATATATCCGCTATGTACAAGACGATGGGGGTCATGAACCGTAGTTTTTCTGCCCCACTTGGTGCTCACACCTATCCCCCCAGGTGTTTAAAATTGGAACCAGACCATCCCCAGTTTCAATCCTGCTGTTCTCTCTGACAGTGATGGTGAGCCTTGCACAGCTAAAGCTCGACAAAAGCCCACAAATACTAGTTTAGTTTAAAACTGGCTTCTCCGGCCTCTCCTTTAATTTTATCATTTAAGACCGCCCCACACTCAGGCGGACCTTCCGCACTTGCACTTTCTATTGGCTGCTTAAACCTGACCCCGCCTCCTGAGCGAAGGGACCCAATGAGAGCCCGCGATTAGTGAGACGGACAAGCGGAAGGGCGCAGGCCGAGAGCCCGACCAGCGACCCCACGCTATTACCTTCCGCGCCCGGGCATCATCCTCCGCCTGGATCTCGAACTCGCCGTCCTCCGAATCGCTGTCGCGGCCCTGGGAAGCCCCAGTTCGGCGTTTCCGCAGTCTCTTCTTCTTCCATGGCGCCATGGTGGGACGCGACCCGGGCTCCACGCGTCTGCCGGCAGCCATGCGGGCCGGGCACTCGGACCCGGAAGCGGGACGCTTAGACTGCACGGGGGCGGAGCCTGCGGGACGCAAGAGCGGCGTCGGGATCCAGGCTTCACCCGTAGGGCGGGGCTTGAGGGACCAATCAACTTGGCAGGGACGGAGGGTCAACGTGGCTTTACCAATGGGCGAAGCCAGAAGGACGAACCAACAGGACGGGGGCGGGGCCTAAATGTTGTACCAATCGGGCAGAGGCGGGGCCTGAGGAACATACCAACTTGTGGGGGCGGAATGTACCAACTGAAGCGTGGTAGGTGCCTAAGGGACCTACTGTCTTCGCGAACGCCAAGCTATAAGGGATGTACTAACTGTAGAGAGAGCAGCGCCTGCGGGATATGACAACTGAACGTGTGGAAGAACTCGAGGAATGTTCCAATTGCGCAGGGCCGGCCCCCTCAAGGGGCGGGGCCTAATGACGACACAGATGAGCCTGGGCCGTGGAACGTACCACCAGCGCGGGGTGGGTTGTATGGACGTACCAGCGCGCAGGGGCGGGGCATCGCTCCTGTTGCCCGGCACGGGATGCGCGTGGGCGCGTGCCGCTGTGGCGCCGCTGCGGATTCTGAGCGGTGAGGGTATCTGTGGCGGAGACGCAGCTTGCTAACCAGAGGCTCCGTTAGAAAAAGCACCAGGCATTGGAGTTCCCGTGACGCCTGCGCTTTCAGCTTTGTAAAGTATCTGGTGCGTGCTACTCCGCTGATTGGAGCCTGAGCTGTACTCGGAAAAATAGATTTAATTTGAGACTGGTTGGCGAGGACTAGAACGCACCACATTTGCAAAGCGCTTTGCACAAGGTAGGAATGGGGGCGATAGTGGCTTGGGACCCCCTTTCCCTCTTCCACCGTAATTAGTCTGTCTGGTTGGTGCCATTCCCCTGCACGTCCGCAGTCGTATTTTAAATATTTGTTGAGCATACACTGTAGGGTATAATTGTGTGCTTACTTATTCATTAAATATTTGCTGACGGCATTTTCTCCTGTCTTCACAACTAAAAAGACTAAAAGGAGTGCCTGCTTTAGCCTGCGGCATGCACAAAGCACGGGGTTCGAACCCACAGACGCCAGGCTGTCGTGCAGTTCTACGTGGGAAGTAGAAGTGGGAAGATCTGGAGTTAAAGGTGATTCTTGGCTATGAAATAAAATTTAATATAGTGAGTTTCAGACCACCTTGGACTATTGAAACTGGGCGGGGGAGGGGCAAGAAAGTGAAGCATCTCCAAGGTGCCCACTGAGCGAAGGCCTTCCTTTGAGAAAACCCTCAGCAAGAAAAAGCCCTTTTTGCCCTTGGGCTTGTTATTCCAAGCCGCTATTCTTACTTGGCCCTGCTCTTAGCTCACTCTGACCCCTTTCACAGGGAGCCCTGGAGGTTGAGTCTGGCAGGCCCAGCACACCCACTGGGCTGTGAAGACCCCAGTGGAACTGACCCAGTGTCGGAATGCAAGCCCTCTACCTTCCGCACCGCAGCCCCAGCAGCTACAGGGTCAGGGCCAGGGCATCCTATGTGGATGAGACCCTGTTTGGCAGCCCAACAGGAACCCGGCCCACTCTACCAGACTTTGACCCACCCTGGGTGCAAAATTGTAACAGATCCAGAGGACCGCCGAAGGTCTCTCTGGCCAAGGAAGACTGTGAGTCCCCCTCTTCCAGGGGCAGCACACCAAACCTTACACCAAGGAAGAAAAACAAATACAGGTAAGGGGGGAGAGGGTGAACTCCTGTACTGAGGGTGGCTGTCCTTGGTCCCTTTCCTGGTTGCCGTGATAAAATACTCTTGGCAGAAGAAACTTGGTTGAGAAAGGTTTTATTCTGGCTCACAGTATGAATAGCTCTCATAAGAAATTGCAGCAGTGTGGGGTGGAGACAGCGGGTCACATTGCATGCTTGCTGCTCAGCACTCTTTCTTCCTTTCGTTCAGTCCCAGGGCATCTGACCCCCTCTTGTGACATCCCAGGGATGTGCACATAGAACACTAGTACTAAGAGGTAGGTCTGTCATAGGCATGGCCATAGGCCAGCCTGACTTAGCCAGTTGCTCTCTGACGTTCTCTTCCTGGGTGATTCCAGATCCTGCCAAGTTGACAATTGAAACTGACCATCAGAGTAGCTGTCAGGCCTCCTAGTACAATGTGCTAGGGACAGGCTGTGAGGCCATGGCCAAGTGCCTTGATTCTTTAAGATGTGTGTTTCCTCATGGCACATGGGACGAGTGTCCCCATTAAATGAGAATTGGGGGCAACCTTGGCACAGCAGCCCATGCTTAGGAACGTCTTGATGAATGCTGGTGTGGTGTCTTAGTTAGGGTTCTCTAGAGTCACAGAACTTATGGTAGTCTCTATGTAGTAAAGGGATTTATTGATGACTTACAGTTTGTAGTCTAACTCCCAACAATCAACTCCCAACAACAGTCACGGCAGCAGCTGTGAATGGAAGTCCAAGGATCCAGCAATTGCTCAGTCCCACAAGGCAAGCAGGCGAAGCAGAGCGAGCCAATGTCCTTCCAATGTCCTTATATATGTCTCCAGCAAAAAGTGTGGCCCAGGTTAAAGGTGTGTGCCACCACACCTTTAACCCCGGATGACCTTGAACTCATAGAGCTTTCTATGTTAATCCTATGGGATTCGTAGCCACTATTCCTCAAGGTCTCCATGCCAAGATTCAGGTCAGAAACTTGTATCTCTCAGCCTCCAGATTAGGGCCACAGGTGAGCCTTCTAATTCTGGATTGTAATTCATTTCAGACGTAGTCAAGTTGACAACCAGGAATAGCCACTACATGTGGGCTGGTGAGATGGCTCAGTGGGTAAGGGTTCATTTGTGGCCTACTCTGACCTCCACTTGTGTGCCTCTCTCTGCATATGCATACATATCTACACCATATACATGGCAGTAATAATAAATTTAAAAAATTTTTAAAGGAGATTCTTGGGAGAAAATAAAATTCAGGTAAAAAAATAGTATCTCTGCTGCGCTCATATAGACTTTTTTGAAAAAGTGCATTTGTGCCGGGCAATGGTGGCGCACGCCTTTGATCCCAGCACTTGGAAGGTAGAGGCAGGCAGATTTCTGAGTTCGAGGCCAGCCTGGTCTACAGAGTGAGTTCCAGGACAGCCAGGGCTGCACAGAGAAACCCTGTCTCGAAAAACAAAAAGAAAAAAAGAAAAAAGAAAAAGAAAAAGTGCATTTGTTTTTGGATGGGAGGGGTGTATAATGGTAGAGGTCAAAGAACAACTTCTAGGAATCAGTTCTTTCCTTCTACCATGTGCATCCTGAGGATCAAACTCAGGCTGCCAGTCTTGGCCACAAGCACCCTTACCCACTGAGCCATCTTGCTGGCCCACACTCCTATGGAGGTTTTTGCTGTCCCTAAACAACAGTGTCTGCTACTGCTGTTTATGTAGCACTTAATGGACCTAAGCACTCCATTCCTGGAGCTACGCAGATTCAGGAAGGGGTCTATCATCTGATGCACAAGACTTGAGCATGTACAGATAGATGCTCAGCGTGACTCCCGGAGTGCTCTACCCCATCCCCTACCTGCCCCCAATACCAATGAATGACCATATTGGGACTCTTGATGGTGGGGCTCATATGAGGTGCTCCAGGTGAGGGTCCCTCTCAGGACTGTACCCCTCTGCAGCATGTCCTTCTGTCTCCAGGAGAAGAGAGAAAGAAGCCCAAGCTGCTTTGGCCTGCTGCCTGTCACTGTATTGAAGAACAAGCCAGGCTTATTCATGGGTGGCTGGCATGTTCTGCTGCTTCAGTCCCTGGTGGGGAGTGAGGTTGTAGAGGGCTTTAGGGTCGTCACCCCAGGTCACCGCACCCTTCTCTTTTCCAGGTTGATTGGTCACACCCCATCCTACTGCGATGAGTCACTGTTTGGGACTAGCAAGGAGGGGTCTCGGACAGCCATGGAGGATGCTGCCAAGCTCCGGACCCTTTTCTGGACCCCACCAGCCACCCCTAGGGGCAGCCACTCACCTCGCCCCAGGGAGACCCCACTGCGAGCCATTCACCCAGCTGGACCCTCTGGGACAGAGCCCAGAGTGGCCATAGGCTCCCAGAAGATGTCCCAGGATGGGTTGGGTGTTCCCCACCCTTTGGGACAGAGGCGTTCCCATTCACTCACCCACCTAAATGTCCCCAGCATGGGCCATCCAGCTTCCAGTGTCCCCCAGACCAATGGGCCTTGTAGTCCTCGGCCTTACACATCAGGGGCAACTATCAAGAGTCCCCTGGTCACTCCCAAGGCACACTCAGGCAGTGTTTCGGGGCCAGCTACCCCTCGGCGAGGGGCCTGTCCCCACAAGCCCAAGCCTCCTTGGAAATGAGATTTTCACCAGGGATGCCTTTGGCTCAAAGCCGGGACTCAAGCTCAGGACTCAAGCTCAGGTGGAGTTCTCTGGAGACAGTGGTCCTGGGGCTACCATATGCTGGAAAAGCCTCCCTGGGGCTTCACGGTGAGGGGGGGCCATATTGTCCTTAGTCCCGACAAGCTCAGGATGTCCCCAGCCTTCTCTGCCGGGTATTTGGGGTCCTTGAGATGTTTCTTAGCAGTGTCTCAGCTGCCTTCTGCATCCGTGCCAAGCTCCACCCAGCTCCCTGCAAAGGATTCAGTTTCTACAGGGGTCTGGAAGCCTTAAGGGAGTGCCCTAGGCTGCGCTTGTATGGACCCCAGGAGTGGGACATGGGGAGACGTTATTTTAATATTCATGTATTTATTCCACATAATAAATGTATTTGAATCACCAAAACCAGTAGCGTGTTACTTTTTTCCCCCCTCAGTCGATTGCAGTGGCATTAGACAGGACAACAAGAGATCAGAGGATGGGATTAGATGTGACAGAAATGTCAGTGGCTGCTGAGGTCTGAAGACCTCAAGCAATGCTTTATCCGCCCAAGGCCTGTCTCAGTCCTTCCGCTGCACAAGTAGGTGGTGGGTGGGTGGTTCTTGTTGGCTTGGCACATATTAAGAGTCCTTTGCTAGCAATTGTCTTATTAGGGGATGGGGATATAGCTCATGGTAGAGTGTTTGCCTAAGTATACATGAATGGTGCCCTGGATTCAGTCCCCAGCAACCCCCACCCCAACAAAACAAGGGCTTAGTGATGAGTAGAGCACTCCCCACAGGCTGCAGGGGTCCCTGGGCCTCAGGCTTCACTCTTCCCTGTATGATGGACATAGGGCCTTGAGCCTCCCCTGCTCCCTCCCTTCCTGAGCATTCCAGAGAGCCCAGGGGGCATATCATTGCTGTCTAGGGGTAGCCATGCCCAGGGTCACATATAGTCACCTGCAGAGGTGCCCCAGTCATGCCCCAGCACAGACGGGCTTTGCGATTTAGCCAGGAAGGGTATCTAAGCTTCTAGAGCTTTCACGAAGAATTGGTTGGTTTACCTCTTGTTTTTCTGTCCCATCCCTCCAGGTTGATAGACACAGGCTAGAAACACATTCTTCCGTCCACACTAAAGGTTAGCTGAAGCCCAGGGTGAGGCCACCAGCTAGCTGACGCCAGGCCTGGAGTCTGGCTTCGGACAGGAACCACAAAAAGTGGAGGGAGGAAGGGAGACTGGAAAGAAGACCCAGCAGCCAAGAGTGCTCTTCAGAAGGCCTGGGTTTGGCTCCCACCTCAGATGGTGGAAGGCCCAGCAGCCAAGAGTGCTCTTCAGAAGGCCTGGGTTTGGCTCCCACCTCAGATGGTGGAAGGCCCAGCAGCCAAGAGTGCTCTTCAGAAGGCCTGGGTTTGGTCCCCACCTCAGATGGCTCCCATCTCAGATGGCTCCCAACTGCCTGTGACTCCAGTTCCAGGGAGCCAGTACCCTCTGACCTCTGCAGGCACCAGGCACATGTGTGATGTGTATGTAATGGCATGTGTGGGTGTGCACACATACATATTTTAAGATAAAAACAAAGTAGGAACGGAAGGGGTGGCTCATGGGTTACTGCTCTGTCAGAGGGCTCGAGTTCGGATCTCAGTGCCCTCTCCAAGTGGCTCACAAGGCCTTTGGTTCCAGTCCCAGTGAATTACACATCCAGCTGTGGCCTCCACAGGCACACCCACATAAATAAAATAAACCTTTTTCTGGTTTTGCAAGACAGGGTTTCCCCCACGTAACTCTGGCTGTCCTAGAGCTAGCTTGGTAGAGCAGGCTAGCCCCAAACTCACAGAGATCTACCTGCCTCTCCCTGAGTGGAGGGATTAAAACCACTTCCTCCCCCCCCCCCCCCCCCCCCCCGTAAAGCACCATCCTTTGCATTTGTAATTTCAGCATTTAGGAATCAGAAGCAGGATCACCATAAGTTCAAGGCCACTCTGGGCTACATAGAAAAAAAAGTTGCAGGGTGGTTGCTGCTGAGCCGTGGGATCCATAGGCCCCCGTAGTGGGGCAGCAGCGGTGATGGGACAGATCCTTGCAGAAAGAGCTGCTAAGTTTCTATGGGAGAATTCTCAATTCATATTTTAGCAACTAATACTTTTTAAAACTCATGGACCGGTCTGAGCACACTAACTGCCCTTGCTGCTGCCCTCCTAACGGTTCAGAGTGAAGGGGCCGACAGGGACAGTCCCCAGCAGGCCAGGGCAGCCTGCCACCAGAGCTTCTAGGATAAGAGGAGGGCCTCATTTTTCAATGAAGATGTGGGAGGATGAGGTCCAAAGTTTGCACCCTCCTCAGGATGTTGTGCCCACAGCCTCAGCCTGGGACAGACACGTCTGTTGAAGAGTGAGCCATTGAGTATGGTTTAAAATGGGTTTTGTTGTTTGGGGTGATTTTTTTTTTAAAGATTTATTATTATATGTAAGTACACTGTAGCTGTCTTCAGACACACCAGAAGTGGGCATCAGAACTCATTACGGATGGTTGTGAGCCACCATGTGCCTGCTGGGATTTGACTCGGGACCTTCGGAATAGCAGTTACTCTTAACCACTGAGCCATCTCTCCAGCCCCCATGTTTTTTGTTTGTTTGTCTTGTTTTTTGTTTTTTGTTTTTTTAATTTTAGCCATCATTAAAGCCAGGGATTTAAGGGCTAGGGCAGAACGGGGGCAGGGTCGGGACTCGATAGGGCGTGGTTGAGGCTGGGCAGGGGCGGGGCCAGCCAGTCAGCGGTCACTTCTTCTTGCCTTTGCCCTTGGCCTTGGGTTTCTTTTCCTTGCCTTTCTCTTCCTTGGGCTTCTCCTTGCCCTTCCCCTTGTCTTTGCCTTTGCCCTTGCCCCGCTTCTTCTTCTTGGACCTGAGCATGGAGCGCACCAGGTAGCCCTTCCACACGGCCTGGATGAGCGTGGCGGCTCTCACCATGCGCACCATCTCGCGCTCTGCCTCCACCCTCTTCTTGGAATTGATCTCGCTCTCGGCGCGGATCTGGGAAAACTCCTCCACCAGCACCGCGTGCCTCTCCTTCAGCTCCTCCAGCTGCAGCTTTTCCTCCTTGTGGATGCTCTCCAGGTCCTCATATTCCTCCTAGGCGAGGGGCGTGGCTGGAGATGCGCAGCGCCTGCCACGGCCTCCCTGTTCCCCATGCACCCGGCTTCCAGCCCAGCCAGGTGGATGTCGAGCCTGTCTGTATATTTATATCTGGGCTCGCTCCAGGAAAGACCCGGCTGAGCAGATCTCGGAATGGAGGAAGGAACAAGGGTTGTAAGTTGGGCAAACCTATGTGCTTTTGTTCTTGTGTAAGTGCACATGTGATTGAATGTTGTGTGTGCGTGTGCATGTGCGTGTGCGTGAATATAGGTAGAGGGTCAAGGTCAGGTGTCCTCCTCAGGCTCTCCATCCTACTTTCTGAGGCAGATTTTCTCTCTGAACCTGGAGCTTGCTGATGTGACTGAGCTAGCTGGACAGCAAACTCCCAGGATCAGCCTGTCTCTGCCTCCCCAGCGCTGTGATTACAGGTTCACATCGCCGCCTTCACTTCTCACATGGGTGCAGGGGATGCGAACTCGGGTCCTCATGTTTGCATGGCAGGCATCCTACTAAGCTAGGCCCACTGCCTGCTGTTAGCCCTAGTTTTGAAGTCTAGCTTCTCTTCACCTTTAGGAGATTCCCCTCTACGCTTCTGGTACTCCTCACTTGAAACATTGGGACAATTCCAAATACGAGGACCAGTTTCTGGGATCAAGACACCTGTGGGCTTCAGTATGAACTGGTCCCTCACTGGATGGGAGGTCTGGTACCCACTAGGTGGTGCTGTTGAGTAGTGACTGACTCGCGAAAGCTCCAAGCTCCTCTGAGGGTTACCCAGTGGATACTTTGATCGCTAAACAAACAGGAGGAGGGCCCTTCCGGGAGGAAGTAGTACGTGGAGGGGGAGTGGGGCGGGACCTTGAAAAGTATCTTCTCGGTCTGTGTCTTCCTCCTCCTCCCCTTTCTCCTCTTTCCTCTCTTATTCCCAGCTACTCTGTGCCTTCCCTCCTCTTTCTCTCTAAGGGAGCTTCCACCAGCATCTACAGACATATCCGGGGACACAGCTCATGAGCGATGCCAGTTTGAAACCTTCGGAGGGACAGTGAGGACTGGCTCGCTTCCCTGCCTTATCCTGGAGCCTGGCACCTGGGCCTTTAGGGTGTAGAGTGACAGAGATGCGGTGGGCTCGCTTGTGAACTCGGAGCAGGCAGGAGCTGAGCGGGGCAGCAGAAGAGGACCGCGGGAGGTGGCTGTTAGGTGGAGCCACGTGCTTCAGGATGAATCTAGATTTCAGCAGTTTCCGCTTTTCCTCTCTTCCTACCCTGCACCCTACACACACACACACACACACACACACACACACACACACACACACACCTGGACATGCCCCTACAGGCAAAGGGTCTCTAAGGGAGGCTCATACCTAGGCCACCTTGAGCAGCTCCTGCCCGACTACCCATCCCTCCCAAGCCCCCAGGAGGAACCCCCGGCACGTACCTGCTTCTCGCACATCTCCATGTCATATTTCTGGATCCAGTTCTCGATTTCTGTCTCCACTTTGTACTTTTTCTTAAAACAAAAGTCCAGGCAGGGCCCATTGAGTTGGCTCAGTAGGTGGTAGAGGCACCTAGGACTTGAGTTTAATTCTCTGATGCCACAAGGGGGCAGCAGGGAGCTAATAACAGAGTTGTTCTCTGATCTCCATATAGGCATTGTGATACCTATATGTACACAGGAACGTACATACACACACAAACACAACATGCACACACGCAATAATAATTTTTAAAGGGTTAGCTCCCAGCTGGAAGTGAGGCTCAAAACCTTTGCCTAGCACAACCCCCAGTATTTAAAATTAAATTAAAACACACACACACACACACACACACACACACATGCATACATTTGGGGCCGGAGAGAGGGCTCAGCAGTTAAGAGCACTAGTTTCTCCTCCAGAGGACTCAGGTTCAATTCCCAGGTACCACATGGTAGCTCATGACCCTCAGTAATGCCAGTTCCAGAGGATCCAACATCCTCTTCTGGCCCTCTGATGACAATGCACACATGCAGTGCACAGACATACACGTGGGCAATACAACCGTGTACGTAAAATCAAAACCGAAAGAAGAAAACACTTGTGCCAGGCACCGTGGCGCACACCTTTGATCCCAGAACTAGGAAAGAGGCAGAGGCAGGTGCATCTCCGAGTTCTAGGCCAGCCTGGTTTACATAGCAAGTTCCAGGACAGCCAGGGCTACACATTGAGACCCTGTCTCAGTAAATAAAAAAACGTTTTCCCCCACCCCATATATAAAACGGAATGTGATGTGGCCACAGAAATGAATGGCACAAAGACATGGCCTTCACCATGGGTGGACTTGGTGAGGGAGAAGCCAGAGCAAAGAGCAGACTCTGTTCGCAGGACACGCCATAATGCAGGATGAGCAGCTGCCAGAGCGGGGATGAGGAGGGGCTCCCTGCCTACTGGCAGTTACAGTTTTAAATTTTAAATTTTTAAAAAAATTTTAAATTAAAATTTTTTAAATTAAAAATATTTTAGTTACATTTATTTATTTTGTGTGTGGGAGGAAAGTGGGCATGTGTCACTAGGCATATGTGGAGGTCAGAAGACAGCTTGCAGGAGTTGGGTCTCTCCTGCCCCCATGTGGGTCCCAGGGATAAGAGTCAGGTTATCGGGCTTGGAGCAGGCTCCATACCAGACGGAGCTCTCTTGCTGCATGCCCCCTTTATCACCCCTCGCCCCCTCTAGACAGGTTGCAGGAAATTGTAGGTATGACACTAAGTGGGCCGCTTTTAAATGGATATTTGTATTTTATGTGGATTTTTACTTCAAATGAAAATAAGCAGGTAGCAGGTGTTGTGAAGGGCACCTGTGATCACATCCCTTGGCAACGAGGGGCAGCGGACTGCCATGGGTTGGAGACTTCTTTGGGGTACACTGACTGACATGGTCTTTTCATTGGTGTGTGTGTGTGCGCGCGCAAGCATGCACAAAAACAATACTGGGCTGTGGGCAGAGGGCAGCTTGCAGGAACTGGTTCTCTCCTACTATATGGGTCCTGGGGATTAAACTCAGGGATCAGGCTTAACTGAAAGTGCCTTTCTCCGATGACCCAGCTCTGTATTGTCTTAAAAAAACAAAAAAACAAAAACAAAAAGGCTGGCAGAGCAGAGCCCTTCTCAGTGTGGGCCCTGAAGGAAGGCCGGCTTCAGGAGGCCCCACCCCCACTCCTGCCCGATGACCCTGCGGGACTGTCCACCAATCTAGTGCGCCTCGGCCTTTTGTCTAGAGACACACAACTTCCATGAGATGCTTAAAGAGTCGGGACACTGGAAAAGACTGGGGACTAGTATGTAAGAAGGTGGCCTCGTAAAGAGACTTGAAAGGTGGTCGGGGCATGGCTGAGACAGGGAGAGAATGAAGCAGCTGTGCTTGGCACATGCCCACGGCCCATGCCCAGACTTCCACTTGTGCTTCCTCAGAGAAACCAGACACAGAACGGTCCTGTTCAGTTTGCCTGAGGGTCATGAACTACCTCAAGCAGGGGTCATTATCCCTCTGGCTCAGGGGAGTCAAGGAACTTTTTGGAGGTCACTGAGCTTCGGTGCCCTAATTCTGGGATAGAGATTTGGCTTCCTTGCTTCCCCCTCCCACCTCCCAGGAGATCCCACCTATCTTGGGCCCTGCCCCCTCTCCCCCATTGTACCCCCAAGACCTCAGGGCACCTTCCTCAGTGCCTGCTCCGCCTCCCGGTTCTCCATGACCAGGTTGTGGTACTGTGCGCGGAGCGCCAGGATGTCTTGCTGTGTCTTGGCAAGCCTGGCCTGGGAGGCCCGGAAATCCACCTTCTGCTGCTTCTCCGCCTCCTGCTTCGTGCGGAGGAGGCTGTTCTCTGAAAACTTGAACACCTGGTGCAGATGGTTCTTCAGTTCCTGGATCACAAAGTTCTCCTTCTCCACCTAGGCCGGGAGGAATGAGGACAGGGCCCTATTAATCAGCCCCCACAATCACAGGGCAGCTGGCCTTTGGCTTATGCTTATCTCAGGCCTAGGACCACATGCCCCCCTCCCCTAAGAAAGGGGTTGACCAACTAAGACTTACAGGCCAAATCCAGTCAGACATATCTGTCAATAAAGTATTATTGAGACACAGCCCTTTAGTCCTGATACTGTCCATGGCTGCTTCCACACTAACAGCAGAGGCATGCTGAGACCGTTAGCCCACCGAGCCCAGTGTGCGGAATGTGTGACCCTTTGGAGATGGGGTACAGGGCCAGAAAGAAAGCCGGCTGCTGTTGCTCACCTGTGGCAAGGGTGCAGGAAAATAGTAGCCACGGAGGACGCACGGCCACCAAGATGCAACACAGCTGAGACTCGTTATAATACACTCACTAGGGAAGTCTGGGTGGGGCATGGGGCCGGTTGGAACGCACGTGCAGGTGCACTTTAAGCCTCCTGCAGAAGCTTTGGATGTTCAAATATTCAAATCCTTCTAAGGTGAAACATAGCTCTGTGTTCATGGCTATAGAGTGGCCTGCATGTGTGTGCATGTGTGTGTTTGTGTGTACAGCCTCAACTGTCATCCACCTCTCTCTTTGGTCCGGAGTTTGTTGGCCATGCTAGGCTGGTGGGCCACTGACTCCCAGGGGTCCTCCTGTGCCTGCCTGCTCAGTGCTCAGATGACAGGGACACTCAGGTCCTCTGGCTTGGCTTGCACAGAAGGCTTTGTCTTCACTGAGCCATGCCCAGCCCCGGGTGCCTGAATGCAGGTGCCTGTGGTGTCCAGCAGAGGGCGTGAGATTCCCCCGGGGAGCTGGAGTTACAGGTGTTTGCAAGCCGCTGGACACAGGGCCTGGGAACTGGCCTCTGTCGCTCTGTAAGAGTAATGCGTATTGGGAGTGGTGGTGCACGCCTTTAATCCTAACTCTTGGGAGGCACAGATAGGTGGGACTCTGTGAGCTTCAGGACAGCCTGGTCTATGGCATTCCAAGCCAGTTAAGGCCATAGAGTGAGAACCTGTCTCAAACGGACAGAGCATGCACTTTTAACCTCTGAGCCATCTCTCCAACCCCTCCCCACCTGTCTGGTGTCTATCCTACCCGAGACAAAGGACCGACTTAGCTGATGACACAGACACTTTGCCAACCCCTGGCTGGGAAGGTTTTTCTTGCTTGTCTGGCTCAACCCCGCTTTCTGTACCCTCCTTGTCTTCGGGCGCTGTCCCTGGTCCTTCCGGCCAGAATTTAGTTCTCTTGTATCATTCCTTGATAGCACCCTGTCCTTGTCCTTCATTGAGTTCTGGTAGGCCTACCTACAGACATATCTCCTAGTAAACTGCTCAGAACAATCTCTAAGGAATAAATGATGAGAAAGCTATTGGAACCCGTGAGACAAAAGCTAAGTCCCAGAGGGTTGGCCTGTTCTGGTGCGGTCGGTCTCTTCCCTAACTTGGGGGGCCCTAGGGAGGTGTACCTCTGACTCCTTGTTCTTCAGCACGTCGGCCAGCTCAGCCTGGAGGCCATCGATGACCTCCTGGTTCCTCTCGCTCCTCCGGCTAATGTCCTGTATGAATTGGTTCTTCTCCCTTACTTCCATGGGGCTGGTGAGGAGCTTCTCAAAGAGGAAACCGCGAAGCTCCACCAGGCCATTGAGGAGGCACTGGGTCCCTGGGCTTCTGCCTGGTGCCTGGACCTGTAGCAGCCTGGTGAACTGGGGCTCACTGAGCAGGAGCCTCAGGATGGTCTTGGTGGAGTCTCGGAACTGGTGTGTCAGTGGCCACAGGCTGGCCTTGTGCAGCTCTAGGGACAGTAGGCGTTCCCGGTTCCAGGCTTCCTCAGCTTCTTCCTCCTCCTCCAGCTGTTTGTATTTCCTCTGCAGGATGCCGGCCCCCTCCACCAGGGCCTGGCCAATGTCCAGATGCTCTCTTAGGGTTCTCACAAAATCCTCCGGCAACATGCCCTCCAGAGCCTCTGGGTGGGACTCCATGTAGGACATCAGTGTTATCAGCTCCACCTTGTGTATGGCCTCATCCAGGACTGACATGATCCTCTTGGCCTCGATGGTGTTGAGCTTGGATTTGGATGGGACTAAGGTCTTCATCGGCTCTGCTGGGACTATACCTGTCCTCAGTGGAATTCTTTGGATGGCTAGTCCATGGTAGGAAGGGGGTATGCTGAGGTTGTCCAAGGCCATTTCTGGAGCTGCTGCCTTTGCCTCAGTGTAACCTGGTACTGACGTGGCAGCCAACTTAAGGCTCTCTTGGATTTCACAATCTCCAGTAACTCTGCAAAGGAAGGGGTGGCTGTTAGGTACATCACAACCGGCCATGATGACCACTGTACAGAACCTCAAAGCTGGCCATGATGACCACTGTACAGAACCTCAAAGCTGGCCATGATGACCACTGTACAGAACCTCAAAGCTACTTTTGTCTTTGAGGTTTGGTTTGGTTTGGTTTCGAGATATGGTCCCTTAAAGCCTAGGCTGTTCCTTCCTCCTGACCTGTGGGCTACGATTATAGCTGTGTACCACCCTGTCAGGCTTATCTTTGAGCTTCCTGATGGTGCTTGAGCCAGCAGGGTAGGAGGCCTGAGGGTGGAGGTGAGTCTCAGCCTGAGGGTGGAGGTGAGTCTCAGCCTGAGGGTGGAGGTGAGTCTCAGGCACATCTGTCAGGCAAGAAGCATCCACTGTTCTGACGACCAAGAGGCAGAAACATCGAGAGGACAGCTTCAGGCAGCTGAGGTCACCCAGCAGTGTCAGCAGCAGGAAGCCACATGTGTAGGGCTTACAAGGGGAAGTAGATCCAAAAGGAGTTGCAGCTGTGGCTGGAAGTGCTGTCTGATCAGAGAGTGGAAATGCGCCTTGCCCCGACTTGCATTTCCTCTCCATGTTGACCCTAAACCAGCAGGAAACCAACTCAAGAGCCTGGGTCACTGGTGGGCCACACCAGCAGCCCAGGGCACAGAGGAGACTGTGACAAGAAGCAGGATATGCCGTAGATTAGCAGATTAGGACAGGACGGAGATAGATGGACCATAGAACAGGAGCGGACACTGAGAGAGGAGGACAGGACACGGTCAGAGTTGAACAGGCCACAGCCAACAGTGGGGCAAGGTCAAGCAGGGTGGGAGCCCATGCACCGGCACACACTAGGAGCATCTATGATCAGGTGTGCATAGTGTGTGCATGTTGCAGGTGTGCATGTGTGTATATATGTGCATGTGTGTGTGCCTACATATTACATGTCCATATGCAGACAGACCTGATAGTGACTATCAGGTATCTTTCTTCATCCATCCCCCCTTATTTTTTTGAGACAGGGTCTCTCACTAACCCTGAGCCTCGCCAGCTCAGGTAAGCTGGCTGCCAGCAAGCCCGGGCTTGTCTCCCAAGGCTGATGTCCTTGGCTTTTTATGTGAGTTCTGGGAATGGAACTCAGCTCATCATGCGTGTGGGGCAGCCATCATCCCTCATCTCCCAACCAGGCCATTTGGGGGTATTGATTTGAAAACTGGGGTGGAGTTGTAACAAT
>JADRCD010167080.1:23254-39300 GCA_019843815.1 Montemys delectorum
CAGAACTCCAAAAGTAAGTAAATAAATAAAATAAAGTTAAGCCAGGCAGTGGTGGCACAGGCCTTTGATCCCAGAACTTGGGAGGCAGACACAGGTGGATCTCATGAATTCCAGGCCAGATTGGTCTACAGAGTGAGTTCTAGGACAGCCGGGGCTACACAGAGAAACCCTGTCTCAAAAATAAACAAACAAACAAATAATTCACCAGGTGTGGTGGAGCAGGCTGATAATGCCAACACTTGGAAGAAAAGACAAGAAAGAGAAGAAGGGAGAGAGGGAGGGACGGAGGGAGAGAGGGAGGGAGGGAGGAAGGAGGCTAGTCCATTTTCCTGAAAATCAAATCAAGTCCTGAATTAGAGGTCACATATCAGATATCTTGCATATCAGATATCTTGCATATCAAGATATTTGCATTACAGTTATGATGTAGCAATGAAATTATGGTTGGGGGTCACCACCACACAAGGAACTGTGTTAAAGTGCCACAGCGTTAGGAAGGTTGAGAGCCGCTGTGTGGACTCTGTTCTGAAACAGAAAGGGCATCAGGGTACCATCTGGGATGCCACTAAATCCAGAGTCCGGCTAACAGAACTGTATCGATAGTGACTCACATATTTGTTTCTCTTTTTGACAAGAGTCTCATGTAGCCCGGGCTGGCCTGGGACTGGCTATGTAGCAACTCCTACCTCCATCCCCAAAGCCTGAGGGTTACAGGCTTGTGTGGTCAGTGTTCACCCTGGGCTAGCAATGCTACTTTCTTAGTTCTGACCTATAAAGTAACATCAGGGGGAGCTGGAGGAAGGATGCAGAGAGCGTATATTATCCACAGTTGTTATGAAGTAAAAGGTTTGTCTTGAACTCAATGATGACATCAGAAGTCTTTGCCAAATTCTTTGGCAAGCTGGGTATAGGGGCATACACCTTTAGTCCTAGCACTCAGGGGGCAAAAGCAGGCAGATCTCTGAGTTTGAGGCCACCTTGGTCTGCAGAGTGAGTTCCGGGACAGTCAGTACTACAGAGAGAAACCCTGACTCTAAAGAAAAGACTTAAAACAGTTGGCTTTGGTAGCACAGTGGCTGGATCCCAGTCCTTGCTGGGAGACCTAAGTCTGGTTAGGGGGCCTGGGCTCGCTTTACTGTAAGGCAAGACTAACCTTAGGCTCAACAGGAAGCTTCAAGCACAAGGCTCAGACAGCTAATATTACATTCTAGGCCCAGGGAAACTGAAGTGTGAGCCTGGGACATCATGGTGTCAGCCTGCCCCTTCTTCATGCCCCTTGCCCTGGTGACTGGCTCTGACATCTCCACACAGACCTGATTAACTGCTCACTATCTGTCCCTTTTCTGAAGAAGCAGGGCCTGCCAACACCAGCAGGAGCTTGTCAGGGTGTGTTACACACTTCTGTGACGTGGGGAAGCCTGGACAGAGTGTTTGGAGGGGGTAGGGTGGGGCAGAAGACTCATCTCCGAATTCAGGCTCCTCAACCTCAGACTTGGACCTTGGACTCCTTGAGGTCTTAGCTGCCAGCACTGGAGGGGACAGTGGCACTGATATCTCTGTCTGTTGGAGGTCTCATCAGGTGAAGGCACCCAGGTTTCCCTCAGGCAGCAGCCTCTCGCTGTCATAGGGGCAGGCTGAGCATAGAGGTAGGTACTCGGCTGTGGCTGGCATTCGTACGGGACGCCATGATGTCCCGGGCTCACACTTCAGTTTCCCTGGGCCTAGAATGTAATATTAGCTGTCTGAGCCTTGTGCTTGTGGTCTGTGCAAACCCTCACTGGTGGGTTAAAGTGTGGGTTCCCAGCCCAGGGAGCTGTGCAGGGCTGGTGGGACTTTTTTTAAGACGTGGGGTCTAGCCAGGCAGTGGTGGTGCACGCCTTTAATCCCAGCACTTGGGAGGCAGAGACAGGCGGATTTCTGAGTTCGAGGCCAGCCTGGTCTACAGAGTGAGCTCCAGGACAGCCAGGGCTGCACAGAGAAACCCTGTCTCGAAAAACAAAACAAAACAAAACAAAACAAAACAAAGAGGTGGGGTCTGGTGGGGATTTCCTTTTTGGTGGGGATGGGTGAGTGTAGAGACTGAGTTTTACCATTTAGCCTTGGCTGGCCTGAAACTCAGTGTAGATCAGGCTGGCCTTGAACTCACAGAGAACTACCTGCCTCTGCCTCTGGCTCCTGAGTGTTGGGACTGAAAGATGTTGGCAACCATACCATCCTTGACTGGTTCAAGGTTCTTGGGTCATTAAGGTCATTGCCCTTGAAGGAGACACTCACACTGTGCCTCTGTATCTTTCACTTACAAGCTTACAATCTGCCCCCTCCCTACTCCAGTCTCCAAACCACTGAGAAGTGAGCAAGCTCCTCTCTCACAGGCTCTGCCTGTGTGATGTGAGCACACTCTTCCACCGTTGTCCTCAGAGTTCTCCCGGGCATCAATCAAAACTCCCAGAATTCTCGGGGAGACGGAGGCTGGGAACGCAGAGCCACGGGGAGTGCTTACAATTTGCTTTCAGTCAAATTGCCTCTTTTGCTTTAAAGGGCAAGCTTGTTTTCTTTGATTACCAAGATGCCCATCAGCTCTTGACAGCTCATTTGGGTGAACAGGGGAAAATGGGGGAAGGGGACGGTGTAGGGAGAGGGGGGTAGATGATGACGCCAGCGAAAGTGACCCGTGAGTTGGCTCCTTGAATTCTAATATAATTGCTCTCTGTCCTTTTCGATGCCACCAACAACCTTCATAATAAAATTGTTCCCAACCCAGCCTCCTTTTGTAAGACTCCTGCCCAGAGAGTAAAACTGCTGGACCACAGCTTTAACTGTCATGAATTCCCGATTCATCGTTATCATGCAAATGTGCCTCCACTCCATTAGGACAGGCCTCTTGGATGTTTATTACTGCCTTCTTACTTTGAAAAAAAATGTTTTTCAGCTAACGGAACCTCACAAACACTTGGAGAGAAGCCGGAAGAAGAAAGCCCATCACCTGTGACTATGGGGCCGTCAGGTGGGGGGGTGGGGGGGGCTTGGTATAAGAACTTTTTTTTTGTAATACTGGCCAATGTTAGAACTTAACCTATGTGCCCAATTGTTCTAAATATACAAGTGACCCCAGCTCTCTGAAGGTGGGGGGCAAGATCAGAAAAGTTCAAGACCACCCTTGGGTACACAGTGGGTTGAAGGCTATCCTGGGCTACCCGGTGAGCTGTAGGCCATCCTGGGCTTCATAGGGAGACTCTGTTTCAAATGAAATAAAAATCAAGAAGTAGGGGCTGGAGAGATGGCTCAGCAGGTAAGAGCACCGAATGCTCTTCCAGAGGTCCGGAGTCCAAATCCCAGCAACCACATAGTGGCTCATAACCATCTGTAATGAGATCTGACGCCCTCTTCTGGTGTGTCTGAAGAGAGCAATGGTATACCCATTTACATAAAATAAATAAATAAAAATCTTTTTAAAAAAAATCAAGAAGTACTCTCTGTTCTGTTTTTTTGTTTGTTTTCAGATAGAGTTTCTCTGTGTAACGCTGGCTGTCCCAAAACTCACTCTGTAAACCAGGCTGGCCTCGAACTCATGGAGAGACCAGTCCGTGTCTGCCTTCCAAGTGAGTGCTGGGATCAGAGGCGGGCATCACTCCTGCTGAGCTAAGAAGTGCTTTCTATGGATGAATGCTTTCGGTCCTTATGACCCTGCAAAGTCCTGTGATTCTCTCCGATATACAGACAAGAAGAGGGAGCCGAGAGAGAGGTGCAGGAGTCCAGTCAATCATGCTGAAAACATCCATTCATGCTCAGTGGCTAAAGATGCTGCTTACCAACATGGGGAACCCGAGTTCCATTCCTACAACCTACAGCAGAAGGAGAAAACCAGCTCCTGAGAGTTCTTCTTGACCTCCATACATGTGCAGTGGCATGCCAGCATTCACACACATGCATCATGCACACACACACACACACACACACACACACACTACTACTACTACTACTGCTACTACTACTACTACTGATTTTATCTTAAGCATCTACCACATAGTAGATGCTCAGTAAATGCTTGGCTGTTGGTGGATGAGGAGACAGTGGCCCTGCCTTCTCATCATTTCCTGTAGGACAATGCAGATGCAGTAATGAGGTCACAAGCCAGATCATGACTTCCATTAGAGCCAGCCAACGTGTCCTTTCGTGTCTTGGTTAGGGTCTCCATTGCTGTGAAGAGACACCATAACCAAGACAACTCTTACTTGGGAAAACATTTAATTGGGGCTGCTTACAGTTCAGAGGTTCAACCCATTATCATCATGGTGGGAAGGAAGCATCACAGCCTGCAGGGAGACTTAGTGCTGGAGGACCTGAGAGTTCTGCATCTTGATCCATGGGTAGCAAGATGGGGGACTCTGTACCACAACTGGTGGACCTTGAGCCCTGCCTCCACAGTGACACACTTCCTCTAACAAGCCCATACCCCCTAAAAGTGCCATGCCCTGTGACCAAACATTCAAACACATGATGTCTCTGGGAGCATACCTATTCAAACCACCACATTTGGGTTTGTTTGTTTGTTTGTTTGTTTGCTAGACAGGTTCTCACTGTATTGTCCAGGCTGATTTATCATGTGATGCCTAGCCTTAGCCTCCTGAGTAGCTGGGAACTCTATCTTGTGGATTGTAATTGGCTTTTGGAGGCCCCTGGGACAGGCTTGTAGCAGTGGTGCTGGAAGGCTTGTCAAGACAGAGCATCTCAGCTGCGGCCAGTGGCTGCAGAGCTTCAGAGACAGATGGTGGTCAGTAGCTCACATTGCTGCTTGCAGTGGTCAACAATCTCCTGCAGCTTGGGACAGACCTGGGCACCGTCACCTGACCTTCTACAAGTTCCAAAAGAAAAAGAGGAAGCCAGGGGCTCACTGAGTTCACTTGGAGCCCAATGCCTGTGGCTCCCACCCAGTCACATGGGTTTTTGTGATCTGATCACCCTCTGCAGGCTTTGTCTGCCCTTTTGTAAAATGGGGACAGATAGGGGACTTTACAGAACTCTTGCATAAATGTAATACTGCAAGATATATCCAGCTTTTATGAATTTTATTAGTAATGCAAAAATGACAGGTAAAAGCTGGGGAGATGGCTCAGTGGTTAAAAGCACCTGCTGCTCTTGCAGTGAATCAAAGTTTGGTTCTTAGAACACACATGGAGGCTCACAACCATTTGTAGTTCTAGTTTCAGGGGATACAGTGCTTTCTTCTGGCCACTGATTATACTGCACAATATGACACATACATGCAGGCAAAACATTCATATGTATTAAATAAAAAATCAGGGCTGGTGAGATGGCTCAGCAGGTAAGAGCACTGACTGCTCTTCCAAAGGTCCTGAGTTCAATTCCCAGCAACCACATGGTGGCTCACAACCACCCGAAATGAGATCTGATGCCCTCTTCTGGTGCATCTGAAGACAGCTACCGTGTACTTATTTATAATAATAAATAAATCCTTGGGCCTGAGCGAGCAGGGACTGAGCAAGCGGGGTCTATTGGAGCGAGTTTGACCAGAGCGAGCAGAGGTCCTAAAAGTCAATTCCCAACAACCAGATGAAGACTCACAACTATCTGTACAGCTACAGTGTGTTCTCATAAAATAAAATACATAAATAAATCTTTTTAAAAAATCAAAAGAAAGAAAGAAGTCAGGGCTGGAGAGATGGCTCAGTGGTTAAGAGCACTGACTGTTCTTCCAGAGGTCCTGAGTTCGTATCCCAGCAACCACATGGTGGCTCACAACCACCTGTAATGGGATCTGATGCCCTCTTCTGGTGTGTCTGAAGACAGCTACAGTGTACTTAGATATAATAAATAAAATAAATCTTAAAAAAAAGAAAGAAAGAAGTCCCAAAGTACTATTATGGTATATCATCCTGCAGACTGAACAGAATAGGAGCAGAGGCAAGAGGATGCTGGGGTTGTTGGCTTCCAACCTAGATGAGAAACTTGAGCCCCAGGTTCAAAGAAAAACCCTTCCTCAGAGGAACACACTGAGAGCTACAGAGGACACTTGCTTCCTCTCTTCTGGTTTCTGTGTCAGATGCTTTAGAAATGTGCATGTCTGGTCGTGCATGACTGTGCAGTGGATTATTTCAAAAGGAATGAAGGACTGAGAGTGACACATCTGCTTAGCATGTGTGAGGTCCTGGGTTCTATCACAGCACTAATGCAGGTATACACACACACACACACACACACACACAGACACATGCATGTACATGTGCACAAGTATACACGCACACAATACATGCAAGTATACACAGGCACACAAACACACATGAACACAAACACACATGTATAATACACACACATATATACATGTATACACACATACACATGCAGTACACATACATATATGTACATCCATATACACATATACACATGCATATGCACACACATATCATACACATACATACATACATAGAAGCACACACATATACATGTACACACATACATATACACAACACATACACAATCTACACACAAGAACACATACACACATGCACACACATATACATTCACAATACATACACAATCTACACACAAGAACACATACACACACACATATATACATGCATACACATACACATGTACAACACATACACAATGCACCCACATGCACATACATACACACACCAAGTAAATAAAACAGAATTTAAAATGCAGGCTAGAGAGATGGCTCTGTGAGTAAAATGCTTGCCTGCTGCTTGAATATGAAGCCCCCTAACACCCATGTAAAAGCCAGGCGTAACACACAGAATAAAAATAAACCCTTCGTCTTTAAAAAATACTAATTACCAGAGTGTGAGATATCAGCATAATTAATACATGCAGGAAGCACAGACTTTGTATTTGCCTGGCATTTTGGTGTTAGGGATTAAACTTAGGGCCTCATATGTGAGACACACTCACTGCCACCTGACTGAGTGTGAGCCTACATTATTCTTCCAATAATTAAGCCTGTACTGAGACTAGAAGGGAAATGCATTTCTTTGTCCATTAAAAGAAAAAAGTCTCCTGCATTTGTTGGCATCCGGGTTAAAATATTTTCATTGGCTGCAGGGCCTAACCTGTTGCTGTAATACAAGCTGAAGTTCAAAGATTCTTTCCCCTGATCCTCTGTCTCAAATGTTCTTGATTTTTAATCACTTTTAATTCCAAGTATATTCACTAGGGCCTCAAAGAAGAAGTGCGTGCATGTGTGATGTCCATATGAGTGCAGGTATCTCTGAGGCCAGAAGAGGGCGCTGGATCACCTGGAAGTCGAGATGCAGGCAGTTGTGACCCACTTGATATGGGTGCTGGGAACTGAGGGTCCTCTACAAGAGCAGCGTGTGCTCCTAGTGGCTAAGCCATCTCTCCAGCCTAATGTCCTAGGAAATGTTTAGACAGAGAGAGTTAGGGTGGGATGAGTCATGGCGGGGAATTGCTGCCATTAGCTGGGCACGCTGTGGCTGTGCCCACACTGACTCTTCATTGCCTTGTCTCACTCAATCTTCTCAAGAAATCACATTTTAAGGATATGAGCTAAAATGTAAAGTTACCTCAAAGGCAAAATTCTGTGTATGAAGAAAATACCCAGGCTGGAGAGATGTTTCAGTGTTTAATAGTACTGGCTGCTCGCCGGGCAGTGTTGGCACATGCCTTTAATCCCAGCACTTGGGAGGCAGAGGCAGGTGGATCTATGAGTTCAAGGCCAGCCTGGTCTACAGAGTGAGTTCCAGGACAGCCAGGGCTATACAGAGAAACCCTGTCTTGGAAAAAAAATAGTACAGGCTGCTCTTGCAGAGGACCTAGGCTCATTTCCTAGCATTCACATACCAGCTCACAACCACCTGTAACTCCAGGTCCAGGGGATCCAGTTCCCACTTCTGGCTTCCTCAGTCACAGCACACAAACATTGTGCACATACATACATGTAGGCATCCACAGATACACATAAGGTAAAAACAAATAAATATTTAAGTTGTTTTAAAAGAGTATGTACAGCTCTTTCAGAGGTCCAGAGTTTAGTTCCTTGAACCTATGTCAGGCAGTAATTAATTTCAGCTCCAGGCTCTAGAGGGTCTAAAACCCCTTTTCTGTATTCAGATTCACGTACCCCACCAACACAAGCATAGTAATAATAATAATTAATAATAATGATAATGATAATAATAATAAACTTTAACAAACAAAGAAAAAAACGAGTTAGACCCGGGGTGGTGGCACATGCCTTTAATCCCAGTACTCAAAGGCAAAGACTGATGAATCTCTGTGAGTCTGAGGCTATCCTGGGCTACAGAGTGAGTTCGAGGCTACATAGTGAGACCCTGTTTCAAAATCAAAACAAACAACAAACCCTTATTTTAAGCATACACTGAAGGGGATGGCACCCAGCAAGCTCACCTCGGAACATAGTGCGGACAGTGGGCACCAAACAAACCAACCCATCCCATTACTTGAACTAAGTTCATTCAATGTGAACTTTATAAAATGGTACCAGTGAGGGATGAGGGGCGAGGCTATGAAATGACAGGTGGACCAGACAGAAGACAGGACTATCACAAGAGGATGCTCGGTGGTCCTTGCAGGAGGCCTAGAGGAGGACTGGATGGAAGTAGGGTAGGGGCGTGAGGCCCTGGAGCTGGACGGGATGGCGGTGTAGCGCGGACCCCTCGGGGTGGGGTCACTGGACAGCACGCCTACTAGGTGCACACAGCCTGCAGCCCCAGGCTACCCCGATGTCACTCACCGGCTTCTCAAGACGCAAGTTTCTCTGCCCACAGTTCCACAGTTAACCAACTCCTCTGCCCCTGAGTTGCTAGGTTACGAGCCACTCTTAGAAGGCGGGACTTTGCGTTTGACTGACCTCCTTTTACACCATTCAACTTCTAATCGGGTAGCGTTGGCTCCGCCTCCTGAAAGATGACCAATCAAAATCACGGGCTCTCTGACGTTCTGCCAATGGAAAGACCCGGGATTCCTGTTGGTTGAGCGAGTGAGGCTGGGGGAGAAAGGGGTGGTGTTTCCTTGCCCCGCCCTCCCTTCGGGAGGAGGGCTGTAAGAACGGTGAGTGACGTGTAGTTTACCCTGTCAAATTTCATTGCGACCTCTCTGATGGCCAATAGGCTGTGACGTAGGTCAGTGGGCGGGGCTTGAGGGGCTGAGTGACAGGAGTCGGCGGATGCGAGGGCTGGCGCAGCTGCCGCTGTGGCAGCGGTGAGGCGGCGGTGGCGGCTGCTGAGGCTCCTCTGTGGAGATACTGGCGGCGGCAGCTGCGGGCTGAGCTGCGCTGTGCAGATCCGGTGCACGGTGCGGGATCCGGGACTACGCACTGTGTGTGTAAGAATCCGAGGGGTGCGCGATCTTGGCTGGCGGGCAGGGGTCAGGGGTCAGAGGGTGCAGAGAAGGGGCTGGGACTGGGTCAGGGTGCTCCCGAAGCCCGAGGCGGGGCCCTGGGAGGTGGCTCGCGTGCTCTCTCCTTGCAGATCCCCTTCTCTCTGCACCCCTTTTCTTTGGCCTGACTTCCTGGGGCGACCGGGATCGCGATGGTATCGTGGGTAGCTATAGACCCGGAGCGACCCTTCCTCCCCGCCTTCCTTCTCTGCTCACCTCCCGCTGCGTCTTCTTGTGACCCGTCCGGGGACTCCTGCCTGGGACAGACCGCAGGATGGCAGCTAGCTGTCTGATCCCGGGACATTCTTTCAAGGGTGACCTTAACCCAGGGGTGACTCTCTGGGTCTTCGCTAGAGTAAGAACAGAGGTCTGCCAGAGGGCAGGACCCGAGGAGCTCCGAGTCTGGAGTCTGCTGTGTGACCTTGGACAGTTTCCCTCCCCTCTCTGGACCCTGTTTCTTTCTCTTTGAAAAGTCATAGGCTCTTTGGGAGGCAGAGACAGGAGAATGGCAACTTCAAAGCTATCCAAGGGTGCGGAGTGATATCCCTGCCTCAAACGACAAAAACAAGAAAGCGGTTGGTGTATTTCACTTATGGAGTGCAGTTTCTAGGAATAGTTGTGGAGCCGCAATAAAGTGGGAAGTGCCATCTGCGTTCTATGACTACTTGTGGCTGTTTACTCCTGAGAGGCAAGTTAGCCCCGCTAAGGGGCTTCGTCTAAGTGGTTAGCTAACCCGGGCTCTACTGAGGGCAGAGCTGTTGAGTCGGAGCCAGGAGGTTGTTTCCTGTGGGCGGGGTTTCAGCTGTGTACTGTAGATGTTCAGTGGCCTCTCGGACTCCCTCGAGATCATTCCCAAGTTGTGACGCTGGAAATATTTCTAGACAGTGGGGACAAGTCACTCCAGGCGAGAGCCATTGAGGTAGGACAAGGCTTGCAGGAATGGAGTCATACATTCAGCTGTTAAAACGTAAAACCCACGGGAAGGTCTCACTAGGATGCTAGTGACGAACATTAGAAACCAGTTGTCATGAGTTGGGAGAGCTCCTTGCTTCCAAATGAGTAGAGAACACCCAGTTAGAGCCTCCTCCTCATGGCTTCGAAGTATATTCTTGTTATCCCTCTGGTGTGGAATGTGTTAGAAGAGTGAGCCTAATCTGTGCAAAGCCCTGGGAGAGGAGAGAGTTAAGCCCAAATTCAAAACACAGTGCAGTTCTTCAGACAGCCAAATGAGTATCTTGTGGGAGTTCCTCTTCTGTCTCCCGTTGTTGAGATTTCAAAGCAAAATAAATCCTCAACTCTGGAAAAGGAAAACACAAAACAAAACAAACCGACAGCCTCTCCACCCCCTACTCCCCAACAAACTCCACTTGCAGGAAGTTTGCCAGCCGGAGCGGAGCGTTTCAGGCTTAGCTGGCTGCTGCAAAGAGCGGTGTTTATCTCCACCACCGCCTGCTTCTGTTGAGAGAGCCCTGCTGTCTGTGCCTGGTGATCGTCCCCAGAAAGGAGGCATTGGCCAGTTGTCCTGCAGAGGGTTGGTTTGGAGGCAGAATACGTCTGTCTGTAAGTTCAAAGGTCTCCAGGCGGATCTGCTGAGTCCTGCCTTTCTTTTTATCTCAGTAAGCAGAAGCAGTCTGTGTAAACAGCTTCTCCAACCGAAGAGGCCAGTCCTGGCCAGTCCCGAGGGTTTAACCCTGGAGGGAAGGGTGGGGCTTTTGAAGGGACTCTTGATTATAAGTTGTAAAGAATTGAGTGTGACTTTTTCTTATCTCCTGTCGAGGAGGACCACACAAAGTCCTTGCAGGAACAATGTGAGTCGGCCACCAGCAGAGCCAGGATGAACTTGTGTATTCCCAAGAGTAATTACTGCTCCCTGAGGACAAGGCCTGGTGACTTTAGGAGGCACAACATCTGGTTGAATGGTTAGGAATGTGGACCTGAAGTCATACTGTGCAAGGCAAAAAGGTTGGCTTTCTGGCTGTGGGCACTCAGGAAAGTCACCTATTGCCTCTGTCCGTACCTGATGTGTAGAGGTTTTTGTTTTTGTATAGCCCTGGCTGTGCTGGAACACACGCTGTAGACCAGGCTGGCCTTGAACTCACAGAGATCCACCTGCCTCTGCCTCTGAGTGCTTAGATCAAAGGCATGTGCCATCATACCTGACTCTGATTTTTATTTGTTGAGACTGTCTCTTATAAGTCAGGCTGGTCTTGAACCCTGTATGTAGCCAAGGCTGGCCTTGAACTTGACCTTCCTGCCTCAGGCCTCCCAAGTACTGCGATTATAGGCCTGGGTCACCATACCTGGTCTTACCTTCTTCATGTTAGTGTGTGCCTCTCTACCCCCTCCCCCTGTAAGTATACTTACTATACAGTCCAACTGTCTTTAAACTATGTCACTCTCCTGCCTCAACCCCCCCAATCATAACAGATGTGCCAATTCCTAACTTTTTGGGTTTTTTTATGTTGAAACACAGTGGTGGTGTGGACTGTGGCTTAGCAGGTAGAATAAAGCCTAGCACACAGCCCTGGGTTCAGGCCCTAGTTCCCTATAAGCCAGTTGTGATCCCAGCGGAGGCAGGGGGCTCAGATGTTCATAGTCATCCTTTACTTCATAGCAAGTTTCTCTCTCTAATATATATGTGAATATATATGTTGGACATATATTGTATGTGCGTGTGCGTGTGTATACACACATGCACACACAATTTTCATACTGTAAGTTACCATGACAAAAGATAAGCCTGATTTTAGCCTGGCCTCCAGTTGCATGGCCATCCCTGCTACCTGACTCCAGAACATGTTCATCAGTAACGATTATGTTTTAATCATTACCTTTCTTTCTTTCTTTCTTTCTTTCTTTCTTTCTTTCCTTCTTTCTGTCTTTCTTTTTTTTCTCCTTCAGACCCTAGAAGATGCCTCTGATGGAACAGGCTCTGGGAAGCTTCTCTGGCCCGGTGCCTTTGAATAGGAGCTCAAGCCCGAGGCAGTTTAAAGCCCTGGCTGTTGTATCCTGAGGACTGCAGGTTGTGAGAAGATGGCTGTAAGTTTAGATGACGATGTGCCGCTCATCCTGACCTTAGACGAGGCCGAGAGTGCTCCACTGGCTCCTTCCAACGGCCTGGGTCAAGAAGAGCTGCCTAGCAAAAGTAAGCGGGTGGGCAGGTGGGAGGGGTGACTCGGAGCTTGCCTGTTCAGAAAGAGATGGTGGGTGGGCTTCAGTCTCCATGAGAAGGAGGGACCTGTCACCCATCTCAAGTGTGACACAGACTTAGCTCCTAGGTGACTGTGGGTGTCTGATGCCGATGCTGTGCGATGCTTTTGGGGTCCTTCCGGGCACCCTCACTTCTGACACAACTTTGACCCCGTGCCAGGAGACCTCAGGCAGGCTTCTCTTTCTTGTCTCGATCCTTGTTAACAAAAACGTCTCTGTGGGTCCCCATCTGAAGCCTGTAGTGGAGATGAACTGCTCTCTGCTGTCTCAGGGTGGGGTGGAGGGCAAGCCTTGTGGTGTATTGATCAGAGCTTTGGGGTTTCACATTGTCTTTCTGGAAATCGAAGCTTGCTACAGAGTAAACCTGAGAGAGGGGGTGAACTGTCCGTGTTTTAAGTGTCTTTCTGGCAGAGGGAGAGGCCTTAAAACCCTTCCTGGTCCCCATCCCGATACCATCTCCTCATTTGCTCAGGACGAGGGTTCAGGAGAGGCTTAAAATAACTTGCCTTTGCGGAGGGTCCTGCGAAGTTAGGGAGCAAGGCTTCAGGGCTTCCTGGTGAGTGCAGACAGCCTGCCAGAATGGAGGGTCAAAGGATACCACATGCTCACAGGGGAAGACACCACAGACCAAGTGGCATTGAGCCGGGCACCCCCCATCTCCTTTGTCCACAAAGAATATGGTTGGGCTTTGGAGATCTCCGAGGTTTCTTGGGAAGGGATGAAGGAGAACAGTGTTCCAGGATGAGGACGCTGGATAGCCCTGACTCCCTACAACCCCCCGATACTGCCTCCTCACGCTCACTGCCATCCCAAGTGGCTGTGCTGGGTAGTCACAGAGGATCAGTCAGGGAAGAAAGACCTATTTCCCCTAAGGGCCATGCAGGCCTGTAGAACCCTGACTCCTGATCTTAACCAGTGTTCTTTCCAAGGGCTCCTCCACGGAAGGAGGAAACTTGAGGGTCAGAGAGGTTGAATAAGTTTCTCAAGGCCACACAGCCAGCTAATGACTGAGGAAAGATTTGAACTCAGGCCTGTCTGACTAAAGTTTCTTCCTCCCTCTCCTTCCCCCTCCTCCATTTTTCTTCACCAGCTCTTAACACGCATGGGTGGAGGAGGCCCTTAGGGTTGGCTGTTATTTTTATTTGAGTTCATTTATTTGCTGTCTTGAGGTTTCAACCCAGGGCCTGGCAGAAGCCAAGCTTGTCATGTGACTTCAAGACAGTTATTACTACCTGTATTTTATATAGAAGGAGACAACCTTAGAGAAGGGAGCTAAATTGGCTAGGGTCACACAGCCAGTGGGCAGAGCCTCCTCTACTTGTTCCTCCCATACCACTGTGGAGCTGCTCTGGGGAGAGAGAGAGAGGCAAATGAGTCAGCTTCCCCACTTCAGGAGGACCTCTGTCACCTGCAAATGGGAGTGGACTGAATGGGGTAGGGTGGCTTGCTTGTGCCTGCCACGAGGCTGGCCCATTTCTAAATGAGAACCTTGGCTGTCTTCAATATTTCGATCTCTCCTGAGTGCCTGTCTTGGGGCAGGATCCTGCTCCCCCATGCCAGGACATGTCTGACAGGCACCCAGTTCTGTACCAGAAGCAGGCCTTTAGCTCAGGATCTTGCTGCAGTCTGTTGCTGATTCTCACTTCAGAACAGAAAATGACATCCCTTGCCACAGGGCATTGTGTTCTCTGCTTCTCTGCTCAGGGCACTTGAGCCTCAGTTTCCCCCCCTCACATGTTACGGGGTGCTTTCTAAAAGCTCCGGAAAGCAGAGGCTACATTCCCCACAGCTGTCTGAAAGCCAGCTCCTCTCTAAGGACAGATATTATTTTAGTCGTGGTTTCTGTGGCTGGGACAAAACACCATACCCAAAAGCAACTTGGGGGTGGGAAAGGTTTCTTTTTAGGTTTCTAGGTAGCACCCACAATGAAAGGAACTCAAGGCAGGAACCTGGAGGCGGGAGCTGCTGCAGAGGCCATGGAGGGGTGCTGCTCCCTGGCCTGCTCCCCATGGCTTGCTTGCTCAGCCTGCTTTCTTATAGAACCCAGGACCACCAGCCCAGGGATAACTCCACCCACAATGGGCAGGGCCCTCTGCAGTGTCAATCACTAATTAAGAAAATATACTACAGACTTCTGATAGGCAGCACCTTTCTCAAGTGAGATTCCCTCTTTTAAAAGGACTCTGGTTTATCTCCAGTTGATATGGGAAGCAGGCAGACCTTGGTCCAGGCAGAGCTACTTCATGCTTAGATTCTTAGATTTTTACATTGTTCTGAGGTCCCCTACTGTCTGTCAACATGAACCACACCCAACCTGGCGATTTCCTCCTATCCTGAAACTGTTTGGGGACTGTTCCCTCCCTCCATGGTGGACCCAAGTGGCTCTGCTCCGTGTCCCATGCCTTCTTTCCTGTCTGGTCCTGTTTCCTGGGATAGCCAGTGGCATCAGCCTGCCTCCAGTCCGGTGAGTTTCCAGTGTTGTGTTGAACCTGGGCTTTGGTCTGGCAGTCTGGGTCTGGCAGTCTGTCCGGAAGACATTCTTGAGCCTTCTATTTGTTTGAGGATTCAAGTTGGAGCCGAAAATTCCTCCTGTTCACACAGTCCTTTGGGATCTTGTCAGCCTTCCTTTAGAGAGAGTTAATGAATCATTTTCCTGCTGTCTCCATGGGCAGGGAGATAGCCACCTGTGGTAGTGATTTAGCCATCCAGTCACCTGCCAGGCCCTGACTTCCATTCATCTTTGGACCCCTCAGCTCAGTGCCTACAGGAGCAGGGACTTCTCAGGTCATGACCGAAATGAACTGAGCTGAGTTTCTGGGGCCTCGAAGCTGGTAGATGTGGCTGACAAATGGCTCTTGTCAGATGTGAGTAACATCCTGCCTTGCCTAGAACCAGTGGCTAGAGTCTCACCTCTCCCAGTAAATACTCCATGGTCCTGGAGAACCCGGGCCGCAGTCTACCATGGCTGCAAACCCTAGGGACCTCCATTTTACCTGAGTTACCTCTAAAGATCCCGTCTTGAAACCTAAGCACCATATTCTGAGGCTCTGGGAGTCAGAACTTCAACATGGGGATTTGTTTTATCATTTGTTTACTCCATTTGTTTGTGTGTGTGCATGTGTATATGCTGTAGCACCATATGGAGGTCAGAGGACAGCCTGCAGGACTCAGTTCTGTCCACTGTGCGCATCGCAGGAACAAACTATGGTCATCGGACTTGGTGGCCAGGGTTTTTACCCCCTGGGCCATCTCCCTAGCCCTGGGAATTTTTTACATTGTTTTGTTGAGGGGGAGAGGGTTTGAGACTGGGTCTGTCTGGGTTGCCAAGGCTGATTTGGGAACTCAGAATACTCCTGCCTCCCTTGAGTTACAGGGAGTGGACCACCGCACCTGTCTCTCGTGGTCTTTGAGGCCCACAGTTCTTTTTTTTTTTTTTT
>JADRCD010167082.1:0-10589 GCA_019843815.1 Montemys delectorum
GTCTGTGGTGCGTGCCCCTTTCCTGGTGTTACAGTTACTCTGACATTATGGTGCAGACACAACATTTAGGTGCATCCTAACCAATCAGTCTCATCTGGGTTTAAGAACCAGAGAAAGATGAGTATTGTGCCATGAGCCCACCCCTCAGCAAGCAGCAGCTACTGAGAGAGCCTGCCAGGCATGCTCTCAGACCTGCTTTCACTCAAGACAAAAGTGTGGATTCACCATGTGGGGAGATGGTGCTGACTTTCAACAGTACAGGTTAAGTAAGATATGATCCACCCTTAGGAATGTCCGGAAACCTAAGCACAGATAGCTTCCAACTGTAAAGCATACACACACATACAAAGAGGGTCAGTGAGCACAAAGATCTAATAAAGTGATAAGCAGGTGTCTGAGAAGCTTTCAGGACAAGTAAAACCCAACACACACTGGTGAACAGACAGAGACATCATCTGAGACGACGAACTCCAGATACGGCTTTGCTGATGCTCTCTGGGCCAGGCAGAAGCTAGGCTGAGGTGCTAGATGTGACAAGGTCGCCTGAGCCTTGGCTTGCAAATTGTGGGTTTTCCGTGTCAGTGCTCTCCACTGCTCACAGCTTTCATGTGCTCCATCTCAAAAGTAAAGAAACATTTGCTCTGTTGGGTCACAGTCCTAACAGACTTTATTTGTAGTCTTTAAAAAAGTATTTGATACAATGAAAAACTGTACAATACTTGCTATGTTTGGGCAAATGTATACAAATGGAGGCTTTTCAAAAATAATCCCTCACAATGACAGGTTTCATCCAGTTTCATAATCAACTATGTAAGATAGTATGTGTATTTGCCTAGTAAAAGGATGGCATGGTTCCATATTCTACGTGACCACTAGAAGGATGGAGGACACAGTCACAGGACAGAATAATTAGTTAGATAGGCATTTTCCAGGTACAGCTGGCTTCATCTAACTATGGTGCAGGACTTCCTGCCTTGTGACTAGTTAGGAAGGTCTTTGAACACTGTTGAGTATTCTGCACATACAGATGCCCAAAGAGAAAGTCATTCAATTATTCCATATGTATTTATTGAGCACCTACTATGTTCTAGGCACTAGTAACAAAGATAAGTAGTCTGATAAAGCTAAAGTCCATGTTAAACTTAAAAACTCTACCTGGTCCCTGGGACCATGATATCTTCTGAAGAAATCTGCTTTAAAATAAAATCCAATGTGTTAGTGATTCTTTTTCAAAAATTTAAAATATGTGAAGCCTAAAACAGTAGAGGGAGGCAGGGGAGTTGGGAGCGGGGTGTGACTGGATCAGGAACTTGGCTCTAGTCCTGTGGGTTCTGAAGCACATTTCACTCCCTGAGGAGTCCCTGGTCCAACTCCTGGGGTAGGTGGTGACAGCTACAGTCATAGGCTGTTAGAGCCAGACGGAGCAGAGATCCTGTGCTTTTCAAAGGCCTTCATTAAAAAAAAAAAAAAAAAAAAAAAAAAAAAAAGTGAGCACAACCCCATAACCTTGCCCTATATCTTCCCCAGCCCAGGAGTGGCCCATAAGATGGATTCACAGAACATGGTTTGAGATGACACGTTGAATCCTAGATGAGGAAAATAACAGAAGTGATGACCTCAGAGGGCGCACTGGGCTTCCTAACCAGACAGGAAGGAGGGTGCTAATGGAGAAAGAACTCATTGTTAAAAACACACAGTCGTCAACAGGGGAGCTTTGCGTTTCCTCTCAAGGTAGCCCCTTTATGAAAGGGAGCTTTGGTGAGGGTTTAAGGCAGGCAGACAGCCAGATGCCAAAATGAGAACTACTACTCTACAGGGCCTGCTGTAGAGAGAGGAGTGTGGCAGACACCACCCAGGCCTTGTGTCCCTTGGCATTCAGCCTTGCAAAGTCCCAGCCCCAACCATATAAGCACTGGCGATCACAGGAGACATGGACAATCAAGGACAGGTGTAGACAGTGCCAGCTCCCAGATCCCCATGGGAGGGAGCCAGCCTCTGGCTCAGAAGTGCTAACAAAGTGAGCATGTTCATAAAGTGCAACCAAAATCAGGAGCTTGAGATCTCTTCAGACGTGTCCTCATCTCAGACGGAAGCCCCAGTTTGAGATCTTGGCCACCGTTAGCCCCAGCAGACCTGGCGTTAAACCAAATGGTGCAAGTGTGTGTGGACCGCTGCGCCTATTTGGTCAGGGCTGTGATCTCTTCCGACTTCATGGCATCGGACAGAAAACTGAGCTCATTACACAGGGTCTCGTAGCGGAATGCCATCCGGATCTGTGCGACATTTGTCTTTCGGATGTCATTGCCCTCCGGTCCTTCCTTGTAATAATTCTGACCCAAAAACTTCTGCTTTTCCTATGGGCCAAGAGAAAAACAAGCGAAGCCAGATTAATCTCTAGATCTGCACAGGCAGCTTTGATATGAGCCCCAGCACACAGTCTAGTGTCCCTAAAGCTGATCCCCAATGGGACATCTTCCTCCCATGGGACTCCAAATGTCCCTGGACCTCCATGTTGTAACCCTGACCACTCAGTCATTCTTTCCATTGTTGTGGAAGAGAAGAACGAAATTGATGGGCCTACGTTGGGTGAGGTAACGGACTAAGACCAGGAATCCATCCTGAGAGGTGACATGGCAGGCATTCATGTTCCTGGAGAGGCCAGATCCCAGAGTGACTCACAGCACTTAGGTCTTTAACTGTCATCTTCCCCAAGACCATGTAAGGATGTCTCTTCTTATTAAATGACAGATGCCCAGGTTCTCAGTGTTGGTTCCACATCTGATTCTTAAAGAAGCCATAGAAAGGGGCTGAGTCTCATGCGTGCACTCTGCCTGCTCCGTGCCAGCACTATTTTAGGGCCTGGGAATGCAGTGAATGAGCTGCTGCACTTAGCTTCCTTTCAAAAGGGAAACTGTACAACGCATAAGGAATGCTTGGCACAGTGTCTTCAGTGATGCATACTGTGAGAAAAATAGTCTAAGGAGAAAGAGGGCAGCCAGGGAAGGCCTCTCTGAGTGCAGGTCTGAGATAGATAAGAGGCAGCCATAGTGACCTCACAAGGTTTCCCATGGAGCCTGAGTGCCAGTGCTCCTGAGACCTGGCTTGTTCAGCTTCTCACCCATCCCGGTGCCTGGGAAGGCACCCTGTGCACAACGTTCTGTGTGCTCGCACAGTGGAGGGCGGAGGGACAGACAGCCCATCACACACCTGATGTGAGAGGCCGCTCTGCAGCACACTGTTCCTGGCAATCTCACACAGGTCGCATGTACTCAGCTTCCACACTTGGGCCGCGATGGCATACTCCTCCATGAGCGCTTCCTAGTCCCGACCAGAGAGCACAGTCAGGTGAGAAACATGTCAGGCTTGCAACACAAAAAGCACCCACTCTCCATGGATTTTTTCAACTCCCTAGCACCTAGGTCCTCAAACTCCAAACTCCTGAGACCTGTTTGGGTCACCAAATGGAGATGAATCAGGCATGCTTCTGGATTTGTTTGCTCACCAGCACTGAGGGCCTAGAATGTCAGGAAGCTGGGGTCCTGCTCTCTTGTGACTGTCCTATTAAAAGGGAGGCTCCTTAGGTAAATGCAGGAGCATTCATGCAAACAGGACAGAACAAGGATCTGTGAGAGGGCAGCTCGCCAAGTCAGCAGCCTCTGACACTGACCAACAAAGCACTGACAGAAACAGAGTAAAAAGTAACATTGAGTAAGAACAAGAAGACTCCATGTCTGGAGATGATGCCATCAGTCCCTAAGGGGCTGTGTGTAGCCATGGCCCTCTTGTTCTTCAGGACAGGAACTACCTGCTGTCCGGCACCAGCCCTTTCTTTACTTTCCCGCTGTCCCCCGTTGAGGGCCTAAAAGTGAGGTCTGAAGACCTCTGAGCCCCACAGTCTGTTTACCAGCTCTGCTTGCCAGCTTGTAGCTATTGTGAGGCAGGATTGCTTTCGCATGCTTTCCAACAAATTGAATGCAGAGGCGGAGATGGGAACCCAGCTGTCTTCTATTAAATGAGACATTGAAGCAAACTGCAGAACAGTGCCACTCCTCTTGGGATTTTTGTTTTGGGAAAATAGTTATTTTCATAACATTTTTTGCTATTTATACAATACTTAATGATTCTATTACTATTTTGGGGTGGGTGGAGGTTGTGTGTGTGTGTGTGTGTGTGTGTGTGTGTGTGTGTGTGTGTGAGAGAGAGAGAGAGAGAGAGAGAGAGAGAGAGAGAGAGAGAGAGAGAGAGAAAATTGCTGTCATTGTTGTTTTAGTCTCTTGGTTATTTTTGTTTTGTTTTGATGCATAACCATGCATCTGTAGCCCCCCAACTCCAGGTCTCACTGCCTCATCCCCCTAGTGTGGGAAATCCAGGCATCAAGCCGATTCATTACTGTTGTTAAAGGTGAAAGATTTATACACTCAGAAAAGAAACCAGAATGTTACATTAGTGTTTTTAAATGAGTTTGTAAATATTTTTAAAGCATCCCTAGGTTCTTACACCATAAAGAGCAACAGACACAACTGAAATGGGAGGCTGCTCTTCAAAGGCTTCCATTCTGGGTGTAAAAGGTCCAGATACTGCAAGCCTGAGGAAGCTCTGCCCAGGACACTGTGGCTTCTATTGCTTGCTAATCAGTGGCTTGATCCCGTCAACACCAGTAAAAAGTTCTGGGAACAGTTATGACTGTTCCCTGTACATGACATCTCCTTTCCCTTCGCTCTTCCCAGAGACACAAAGCATAATCATAAAGATACCATTAACAAAGCTAGGTGTGGTGGCACACGCCCTGATCACAGACTCCAGAGGCTTATGCAGAGACAAGCAGATCTCCATGATATCAAGGCCAGCTTAGTCTACAGAGGGAGACACACCTTCTCCCCAGTGGATCAAATACTATTAATTGAAATTTTTTTGCTTCAATTTTTGAATGAATGGTGTATAACATATTGGACCTATTAGACTCTAGTTCATCAGCTTAAGGAGGGGATGGTTTTATGCCCACTTTACATAAAATACAATAAAACAATACAATAGAGTTCTAACAACTCCTCCAAGATCACTGAGACACATCAATACAAGGTAGATGTTGGGAAAGGCGGACTTCCCTCACCAGAGGAGCACCCCCTGTCTTCACAAAGCCACACTACCCCAAAACAGAACTGAGCTATGGGCTTGCGTCCTCACAGTGGCAGGGGTCGGGGAGCAAGCAGGCCAGGACCGGACTGTCGCCTGCTGGGACACAGCTGCGTCTCCACAGCCTCACCTTGGTATAGTGGAACTGCATGGGGTCGTCGGTAGAGAGAGAGACATGCAGCCCCTTGTGCAGGAATTCCCGGAGTGGATTCTTGGAATATTCCAGAAACAGGCTGTTGTTACTGAGAGGAGACATGGCAATAGGGATCTGAGCAAGGTAGTAGAGGTACTGCAGGACAGGGCTCTGCAAAAGAATCAACAGACACTCGTGTGACATGTGCTGGGGTGTGGTGGGGTTGTTAACGCTGATGGAAAGCAGAGGGTGGGCAGTGTCTGGACCGGTCTCCACCAAGCCCAAGAAAGCTGGGATGTCCAGACCCACCTTCCTCTACTGTCTGCATTCCACTCATTGCTCTGGGACATGTAGGACCTCATGCCCACTGTTAGGACTCACTCTTGGCCTCAGACTGTAGGGTACAGTGCTTGGGCAAGAGGCCACACCTGATACCTCCACGGTCCCCCTGAAGTGGGCAGGCCAGGAGAACCCCTATATGCTTGGGAAACGTTCAAGTGAAGGCCTCCATTGGTTTCAATATAAACTCTCCTCCGTAGTCTTGGGAGCTTGAGTGTTTGATCTCCAGCTGGGGGCACTGTTGTGGAAGGTTATGGAACCTTTAGAAAACAGAGCCTCGCTGGAGAAGTGGGTCGCTGTTTGTGGGCCTTGAAGTTTTATCGTTTCTAGGATCCACTCTCTAACCATTTCCTACCTCCTGACTAGAGATGCAAGGGAATCAGGGGGCATAGCATCCCTGCCATGGTAGGCTGCATCTTTCAGAGTGTCAGTCAAAATAAGCCCCTCCTCCTCTAAGCTGCTTCTTGTCAGGTATATAGACACTGCATCAAGCAAAGTAACTACCAGAGGGCTGAACACAGTCTAGCCCCTCAGAGACAGAGCCTGAGGGAAGGGAGGGGGCAGGCTTCAAGCTACGGTAGTCTTCTGCTGTCTCATACAAATGTGACCAGAGAGAGGACATGTCAGGACCAGAGGCAGGGAGATATTTTGAAAGTGACCCAATATGTAGGGAGGCTGAGTACCCAGGTTCACAGTGACATCACCTACAGGAAGCAAGAGCTAGATGGCCGATGTGCCCGCCACTGAGGACTGAGAGTCAGTTACTGACCCAGTGGTAGATCCTTTGTCCCAAGGCCTGAAAATGAGGGTGTAGGAATGTTGCAGCACAGAACAAGGGTTGTTAGTCAATGGAAGGAGTCCAAATTCTGTGCTTGTTACTATGCTGAACTTATGCTGTAGGTGAGCTGCAGAACTGCCTCAGTTAGAGCATGCAGTGCTCTTATGGAGGACCTGAGTTCAGTTTGGGGCAGTTCACAACAACCTGTAACTCCAGCTCCAGGATCCAACAGCCTCTGCAGGCACCTGTCTCGCTCATGCACAGACACCCCCCCGCCCCAGGCATGCATGCACAAACATAAAAATAAAAATCAGTCTTTAAAAAGGAAAGGAAAGAGGAGCTGGAAGTACTAACCAACTGGTGATGCTGTTTCTATAAAGAAAGAAAGTCAAGAGATTTTTTAGGTTTTTTTTTTTTCTTCATCTAAAATGTGATGTTTGGTTATTTTATGGCTAAAAGTGAGCCAAATTATTTTTGTTGGTTTTCCTGCTTTAGTTTTGGGGGTTTTTTGGGGGGTGGGGGGAGGATGAGAACATGAGTTAGGTAGGAAGGAGTTGGAAGGGGGAAAGTATGATCAAAATATGTGAAGATATTTAAATAAGACTTGAAGTGAAACCAAGACTACCGGTGGTGCAGCCCTCCAGGAGCCACGCCCCCTCCCCCCAGGGCCACTGGCCAGCGCTCTGAAGAGGGGATGGGGGATGGGAAGCCAGCACACTTGGCACCAGCTCCCCAGGAGCTGCTCACTTACCTTCTTGAGGAGCAGCCCGTGGGAAATGTTGTCTGCAGTCAGGAAGGCAGACACTAGGTGAGTGATGGAGCCGGCCTCCCCACAGTGTGGCCGGAACAGGAATGTGCTCAGGCCTCGTTCCCTGTGGAAGGGAGGCTCTAGATCAAGATGCACCCCTGGCTTACCCTGCCCACATCCCCAGTCCAGGGGAGAACATCCCTATGGCATGGTCAGCACAGCTAAACCAGTACACCCTAGAAGCAGCCCCTCCTACAATTCGGAAGCCAAAGGCCGAGGAGCCAAGACATAGAGAAGGGTCCTGGCCTTCCTCCACTCACCCCCACCTGCCATTTCCTGGCTTTCCACGACTGTGGCCTCCATCCACCATGAGAAACCAGGTCTAACCTCTTTGCTTTAGAAATGAGCAAAGGCCCAGGAGATGACGTTTGTTGAAAGATGCTGAGCAGCTCAGTGACAAAGCCAGAAGCAGAAGGCTTGTCTCCCAGAACTCAGCTCAGGACCACCTCCACCCTGGTCTCCCAGAGCTCAGAGGAGGTCCACCTCCACCATGGTCCCAGGCCCTTTCCTCAACCCCACTCTAAACTCCCACGTCACAGCCTAGATTAGCTCAGTGCTAGCCAATGAGAAGCCACACTCCAAAGGAAGGTGTATGCAATATTAGACTCTCAGAGAAGGGAATGTAGCTGTGTCCTGTATCCTGTGTCTCAGGTTTCTGGCTCCTGCTGGTATATACTCAATCTGGTTTGTGGAATCTTTCCACGGGAGACCACTCTAAGACTTACGCAAATTGAATCTGTTTCCCTCTGTCTCTCCTGTGTCCAGACTGCGCCTATCACATGGGAGTTGCACTCTTTCAAAGCATAAATGCGTGTGTACAGATTGTTGCATCACAATAAAGAAGTATGCATACGGTCAGCGTGTCCTAAGTCTCTCCTGTCTCCGAGATATAATAGCCCACATGGGGTGTGGCGAGTATGTACATATAAACATGTGTGTGCAAATGTACAGCATCATTGCACATACACTACATATCTGTATTGGCATGAGTCTTCTCAAGCATATGCCCACATGTGTGAACAGTCATGTGAGAGATTTAAGTACCATGTGAGTGTACATGTTGGCAGAAGGATCACATGCATGTAAAACACAGGTTCATGCTAGGGCCTCACCCACCTGCGGAGGTTGTTCAGCACCATGATGTTGGCATACATGTAGTACAGGTAGTAACTGTAGGGCGGGTTCTGCTCGCTGGTCCAGAGGTCTGGGCTGGGACTCTTGTCTGAGAACATGTGGTCACTGTGCTTGGATTCATCATCCACACTGTCAAACCCAGTCACCTGTGTGGGGAGTAAGGATGCTGACATTGAGCCAGGGCAGGATAATCCGGGACCCGGTTCAGCTCCCACAGGGTTGAGGAGCTCACACTCCTGTCGGGGACCCTGGGCCCAGTAGGCCAGCCTGGAGAATGCCAGCCCCTGTGTGTCAAGGGAGACAATGAGGAAACTGAGGCTGGGCCAGATGAGGGCAGGTGTGAGCTGCCAGGTTTCCTGCTGATGTGCCAAGGAGGCCAGTCCTGCAGGGAACAGCAGCCACTATCAATGGCGGCAGTGACAGGCTGGGGTGGGGGTGGGGGCTACTTGATATGCCAAGCATCTACTACCATCCATCAAGCCCCCGCCCCTAGCCTTACAACTCATCAGCTAGTTAGTACTCAAGTGACACTGTGTGGGGGAGGTGGCTGTGGCCTCATTTTGATGTTGAGCAAACCAGGACCAAAATGGTTTAGGAAGCTGTCCAAGTGGGATGACTAGACTCGGGGCCCAAAGAGGTCCAGAGCTGGATTCAGAATTACAGGTAGAGGATTCCTTTGGCATGGCACCCGCAGGGTGCCTCACAGGAGATCTAGGGTCCCTGGCCCGATGCAGTGGTGACCCCAGAGGCTTCTCTGCTTCGCCGGAAAGAGACCTGGGAAACCCTTTCATCAGGTATCTCCAACCTCCAGGCTAAAAGCTGCTGATCCTTGCCCACAGCTGCCCTTCTAGGGACAGACACAGCCTTCCCCAGCGTTACCAGCAACCACTACCCTGAGAAGAAGCCTCCCCCTATTCCTTCTATTATACAGCTTCTTGGAGCTGGCAGCCCGTGCCTGGGTCCAGGAGCAGGAGAGGGAAGCAGAGTGGTGAACCGGACCCATGTGGGGCAGCTGTGCCCCGCCCACCGCCTCCGCTGCTGCCGCCCCCCCCGCCCCCCCCCCCCCCCCGCGCAGTGGGCTCACTAGAGGCCCCAGCACTTACGTATTTAAGGAAGAGGTGAAGCTCCCGATGATCTTGAGGGTTGATGGTAGCCTTGAAAAGGGGCAGGAAGATGTTCTCCAGCATCTTCCCAAAGTTTGGCAGTAGTTTCTTGGACCTAAATATGTCACTGGGAAAACCAAAGACTTGCTTGTTAGGAGGACTTGGTCTGTGGGGTGGAACCCCAGGCACTTTCCCAGCATAGTAAACAGCCAGTGTGGTCAGTGTTTGCAAACTGATGGGCATCTTCCTGTGCCCATCTGGCCATTGCCTCGAGCCAGAGGCCACTGAGAGTGAAGTGGTGGGATTCAGGCTGGGTGAGAGCTGAACTCGGCCCCTCTGAACCCCATCCCCCACCCAGCTGGAGGTGAGAGTGTCACTCTGCATGACGGCCAGGGAGAGGCCAGCCATATAGGACACTATGGGGCATCTCATGCCCTAGGCCCACCCAAATCTTCAATGAGAAGGAAGGGTAGTCCCCCACCAAGACCTTCTAATATATATATTCTTTAAAAGCAAGAGTGACATGTGCTGAGAGCCAAGCCCCACCACCCCGCCCCACCCTCAGGAGCATACCCAGGAACCATGTAGGACAGGCTGTGGTCCCCTAAGAACCCAGGGCAGACAAGAGCATGGTACTCACTAGATCCGGGGCACCTGGATGATCCAGCGCATGTTGGGGGAGTAGACCTTATGCTGAATGAACCAGCGGGCCAGGCTAGACCACTCCTTGGGACTGCGACCATAGATGGAGAGCCGCGGTTCCGAGTATTGGTACTTGCTGTCCTCCAGCTCCCGGGCTACTTCCTGATACCAAGAACTGAGTCAGCCCCAAAGCCTCCCAGCTACGGGAGACCCCAGTCCCTAGATGAGCCCTGGATCCTTCAGCTACCTGCTCATAGGTGGGAAGGCTGTTTTAAATCCCTGGCATTGCCACATAAGCACCCACTTCCCCAGCCGAGGCTTCTCCTGGGAGGGAGGCCAGGGTCTGACACCGGCAGGCTGTAGAAACAGGCCTGGCTGCAGAATCAGGCTAGGCATCAGCCATGTCTCCACCTGGGGCCAGCCTGCAACCAGCAGAGTTCTGGCTGCAATAGACAGGGGTGGGGCCAGGATGCTAGGAGCTCTTCCCTTCTTGCCCCTTCCCTGCCACAGGACACACCT
>JADRCD010167095.1:0-11229 GCA_019843815.1 Montemys delectorum
TGTGTGTGTGTGTGTGTGTGTGTGTATTTGTTTTGTTTCTTGCAAACTACCCCCCTCCATTTTTGTTTTCCTCTGCAATAAAATGAGCATTTCCATTGATTTCAAACTCCAGCTTTGAAATTCTAGGTAAAGTTCAGAAGGAATTTGGATCTTGCATGGGCAAGCCCTCTCAAGCAAGTCACTCAAGGGAAATATAGCTTTTGTGTCTTTTGGTTTTTGTTTTTTGTTTTTTTTCTTTTTTTTTTCCCCCAGAGGTTTGAAACTAGGAAGCTGGCTGAGAACATGCAGCCAGCAGGGTATTACCTGGGACAGGGAATGCTGCTTAGGCAAGAAGAGGCTGGTCACTTTGAAGGATTGCTTTTGAAATTAGAATGTAGGGCTCGGACCACAACATCTGCCAGCACCAAGCACCTTGCTTGTTAATTGTGACAAGGGTGATTTTGTTTGCTTGCTTTTTTTTTAAAGGAACGATTCCCCATCAGTTCCTGTACCAACTCTAAGACTTTATAAAGTGGGGGAGAGATGAGAACACTCTGGTGACCTGGCAACGAACTGTTCCCTTTATCCCGATGGATTTAATCCTCCTTCTGAGTAACAGAGCGGAGCTTTGTTTCCTGTGAGAATGGATTTCTGCTACCAGGAGAATTAGCTGCCGGTTTATTCGAAGGTGCCTTCTGATGCAAGGAGCCTTTGGAACTGTGCATAAATAGGGGCCATTGTTTAGGCATTTGGTGCAGAAGGTTTAAGTTGCTAGCCAAGTTCCAGTCGGACTCCAGGTCACCCTGACTGGCTGGTTTGGTTTTTCTTTTCTGGTTCTCCCCCCTCCCCCCCTCCCCCCAGGTCACAGGTGGTCCTTACATCTAGATCTTTTCAGTCCCTGCATCTCACAGCTCACCCTTTTCTGGAGCCTTTCTGTCTACAGATGAGAAAGAAATTCCTCTGTGTCCAAATTACTTAGCCTGCCAATGAAAAAAAATGTGTGTGAGCTTAGCCAAGGTAGACCACAAAAATAGATTTGGGAGGGGTATGGCAAGGAGGTAATTATGTTTCTGATTAAGCATTTTTATTTTATTTGAGGGGGGAGTAATTAGGGATTGAACCTAATACCTTGCCAATGCTAGGCCAGTGGCTACCATGGAACCACGTCCCCCAGACTCCAGATTTTGCTATTTGGCAGCACTGGGGGATCATACCCAGGACTTTGAACATGTAAAGCCAGTGTCCACTGAACTGTCTCCACCAAGTCTTTATTTACTTATCACTTACAGCCAGGGTCTCATGATGTAGCCCAGGCTGGCCTTGAACATGTGTCCTTCTGCCTCAGCCCCTCAAGTTACTGGGATTATATGCATTCATCATCATGTCTAGTTAATTATTTTATTCCTTAAACTTTTGACTGTATGCATGAATCTCTGTTTCAGGGAATTTTTTTTTTTTTTGTAAGCCTATGTGAGTGTGTGTATGTGTGTGCCATGGTGTGAGGGTGGGTATGTGCCACAGTGGGAGGGTGAGTGGGCATGTGCCATGGTCACCTGCTGAGGTCATCAAAGGACAACTTTTGGGAGTGAGTTCTCTCCTTCCACCACCTGGCTCCCAGGAGTCAAACTTGGGTTGTCAGACTAGGCAGCAAGCGCCTTTAACCATTTTTTTAAAAATTAGAGATAAGAGAGTAGAGGAGCAGTGTTCAGCAAGCTGGTTCATTCTTTGTGTTTGAGATGAGTTTAGAGCAAGGACAGTTATTTAGTTTGTCCCCTCTTCCCTGCCCCCACCCTCCCTGAGTCTCCTGTGCAGTTCTGGTCTCCATTCTCAAACCACACCTTCACTAGGTCTTTGTCAGAACCCCCCCCCCCCCACCTGTCATTTCCTCCTCTTCCCATGGGCCTCTGCTTCATGGGTGTCTGGTCCATACTTAGAGCTATAACTTACTGGTAAAGACTCTTTTATTGTGGGGCTGGAGAGATGGCTCGGCGGTTAAGAGCACTGACTGCTCGGCGGTTAAGAGCACTGACTGCTCTTCCAGAGGTCCTGAGTTCAATTCTCAGCAATCACATGGTGGCTCACAACCATCTGTAATGGGATCTGATGCCCTATATCAGATGTGTCTACAGTGTATTCATATAAATAAATAATTCTTTTAAAAAAAAAAAAACTTTTACTGCCATCCAGAGTCAAAGATACCACTAGATTGTATTGTTGTCATCTTGAGATCCCAATCCCAAATTACAGCTAATCTATCTGCCTCATTGTCCCATCAGCTCTGGTTGCGTTTAGATTGTCACTTGCCTGCTGAAGTTAGACACCAGTGCTAGCCACAGGTTTCCAGTGGGAGATCACCTAGCTATGTGAAGGAGGTGAACGCCAGACCGTCTGTGTCTGCCTGTGGTTCAAATGCCAGTGTGGCCTCCAGATGACCTAAACTCATTATAATCTTATTACAACGATAAAGAGTATGCCCAGACAGTAGTACAGGAACATATCTTACCAAGCCCTAATTAGTGAGGAAAAGAGGCTATTTGATACCTGGAATCCACATAATGGTAAAAGACATCTGTAGAGTTGTCCTCTGACCTACTTACATGCCCCCTCCTCACATTTTCCATGATACATGCACGAACACACACACACACTATGTATTCATACAGCCAATAATAACTAAGTCTCTCCGAGACTTGCTTCTGATGATGCTGATGCATAGCCCTTGAAGCCTTAGATTGGGTTCTGTCAGTTTATTTGGAGTCTGTCAGTATGTAGCAGTCTAACTGCTCAATTTGAGGCTCAGTAGTTATTTATTAAGCTACTATTACAAGGAGCACAATTCTTTTCTTAAGAGAAAAGGAAAAAGCAAGAGAACAAGTGCGTACCCCTTTATATTTTCTTGACAGGTAGCAGGAAAAGCAAGCCTTCCCTGCCTTTACCTTGGCAGGATCTGTAGCCTTTCTGGAAGGCCTGGCTTGATTTGTATGCGTTCTTCAGCACAACCTTCTGGACGGACAACACAGAGAATTGAAACCCAGTGACTTTCCCTCCTAGGGATGGGGGAGGAACAGGAAGCTAGCAATATAGAAGGTACTTGCCAAAATGGTCAAACCAAAAAGCTCAGACATCTCTTTTTGTTTGTTTTTGGCTTTTGAGACCAGGATTCATTCTGTGTCCCCTTCATGACTTGGAACTCATGGTCATCCCTCTGCCTCAGTCCTCCAAGCACTAGGATTACAGATGTCAGCCAACATGCCCAGCCAGCACACCTCACTCACACTTTCCCTACAGAGTGACATTTGTTATGTTACGTAGTTTTAGAAAATTTAAAATGCCATTTATTATTTATTTATTTATTCTTTGGACAGTTTCATATATGTTCACAATGTATATATGTTCAGCTCCCACCCCCAGTTCCTCCATACCCCACCCCCAGCACATCTCCTTCCCACTTTCATGTCCACTTTTTAATTTTTTTAATCTTCTTTTTTCTTTCTGTTAACCCACTGAGTCCACTTGGTGCTGCCTGCTGAAATATTGACTCACCTTGTTAGCTCACTCTTAACAGCTGCAGGGAGTTCCCGAGTGCTGTGACCATGTCATGACCAAGACATGGCATTTCACGGCCCCCTTCTGCATCTCTCAACTCCTACATTCTTCCCACCCTCTCTTCCCCGATGTTTTCCAGCCTTGGGGTGGGGGCAGGTGAGTATCCACGCAGATATCCCACTGAGCAGTCTGCACAGCCCGGGCATTCCTTTTCTGCATTTTTGGCCAGTTATAATGTATCTCTTTCTGAAAGGCTAATCTTTGTGTGTCAGGGTTGGCACTAAAGAGAACAAGTTAGATTTGGAACTCTTTTTGCTTTCTTTTGGCCATGGGGTTGGAACCCAAGTCCTTGTACAAACTAGATAAGCTTTCTACCCTGAGTGTGCTCCTCAGCCATGCTGGAGACACTTCTGGGGCTGTGCATTTTTGTTGTTGTTTTGAGGGGTATTGGGGTTTGTGTGTGTGTGTGTGTGTGTGTGTGTGTGTGTGTGTTTAATAACAGGGCCCAGGGTGCCATCCCCAACAACTCAAAACAAGCAACCAAAGAACCTTTTGACGGCTAAGCTCAGATTTTGAATATTTAAGTGACTACCACGAATTAAACAGTAGTAGTGAGTGTCACGAAGCAGTGCCTCTTCTATCCCTACCTGGTGTATTTAAATGTTTGCTTTCATGTCTTAGAAGAAGAGCGAGAATATGTTTTCTGATCCTTCAAGTTATTTATTTATTTTCGAGACAGCATTTCTCTGTGTAGCCCTAGCTATCCTGGAACTCACTCTATAGACCAGGCTGGCCTTGAACTCAGAAATCCACCTGCCCCTGCATCTCAGGTACTGGGATTAAATTTGTGGGCCACCACTGCCCAGCTCTTTAAGATTTCTTTCTTTCTTTCTTTCTTTCTTTCTTTCTTTCTTTCTTTCTTTATTTATTTATTTATTTTGAATGAGTACACTGTAGCTGTTTTCAGACACACCAGAAGAGGGCATCAGATTTCATTACGAATCATTGTGAGCCACCATGTGGTTGCTGGGATCTGAACTCAGGACCTTTGGAAGAGTAGTCAGTGCTCTTACCACTGAGCCATCTCACCAGCCCTTGAAGTATTTTTTTTTTAAAGATTTATTTTATTTATTTTATGTATATGAGTATACTGTAGCTGTGCAGATGGCCATGAGCCATCAAGTGTGTGGCTGCTGGGAATTGAACTCAGGACCTCTGCAGGCCCTGCTCACTCCGGCCCCACTCACTCCGGTCCCCCACTACACTGAAGACCCTGTAGCTGTCTTCAGACGCACCAGAAGAGGGTGTCAGATCTCATTACGGTGGTTGTGAGCCACCATGTGGTGTCTGGGATCCGAACTCAGGACCTTCGGAAGAGCAGTCAGTGCTCTTACTCACTGAGCCATTCTTGCCAGTTCCCCTTGAAGTATTTTTAAAATTAGGTTTTTTTTGTTTGTTTGTTTTTGTTTTTTAAATGAGGCAGGCAATATGACTCAGTGGGTAGTGGTGCCAGCCACCAAGCCCAAGGAAACTTGAGTTTGATCCCTAAGCCCATATGACAGAAGGAAAGAACTGACTCCTGAAAACTGACTCTTCTGACTTCTGCACATGCAGATATTCCCATGGATATTTTCATATTCTCTCTCTCTCTCTCTCTCTCTCTCTCTCTCTCTCTCTCTCTCACCACACACACACACACACACACACACACACACACACACACACACACACACCAGACCAGTGCATTCTACTGCGCTATGGCCTCAGTTTTCGATGTTTTCTTTGCTTTCTTTTTGTTTATTTATTTACTTAATTATTGGTCTTTTTTGTTTTTGTTTTCTTTTTTCTGTGGATATGAGTGAGGATGGAATCACCTTTTCTTTTTCTTTTAATTTTGAGAGAAGGCCTGGCCTAATTTTTTTCTCGGGCTGACCTTTAAATTAACCTCCTCCGTAACCTTGTTTGGCATTGAACTTCCTTCCCCTGCCTTCTCCCCTCCCCTCCCCTCCTCTCTCTTCCTCTTCCCCTCTCTCTGCTTTCCTCTCTCCCCATCTCTTTATTTCCTCCCACCCTTTTATTCATTCCCCCCTTCTTCACTTGTGTGAGCACACACGTACGCGCACATGTCCTCAGGTAGCTAGTCCACGAGCTTCTTCGCTCTTCTGCCTCAGTCATTTTTACTGTAGGTGTGCTGGGATTATAGTTGTGCAGCACCGCATCTGGCCTTTACACATGGATGCTGAGGATCAGATTTGGGGCATGGAGATTGTGCCTCCAGGCCACTTTCCCTCTGGTCAGCATACCTCAAGGAAATTGGAGGCCTGGCTTGGTGGGTGGTGAAGCCAGAGACAAGGTAGTGACAAGAGCCAAATCTCTAAGCACTGCATACTTTGATCTCTCTCATACTTGGGATTCAGTTTATAAATTAGGAGCTAAGGCCGGGGCAGTGGTGGCACATGTCTTTAATCCCAGCATTTGGGAGGCAGAGGCAGGTGGATTTCTGAGTTCTAGGCCAGCCTGGTCTACAGAGTGAGTTCCAGGACAGCCAGGGCTATACAGAGAAACCTTGTCTTGAAAAACCAACCTAAGTAAGAAGGTAAATAAATAAATAAATAAATAAATAAGGAGCTACAGGCAAGAGCAATAAGGAACACTCTAGTGTAGTTTTAACAATATACTAAAATTGCCAGCATTCCTACTCCCAGGCTCTTGGGTTAGTATCTAGTAACATTAAGAGCTGTTTAAACAAGCATGGTGGCCAGCAGTGCCACTCATGGAAATTGGGTAGGTTGTGCGAGCCACAGGGAATCACAGGGAATCCTACTGTTACTACTGACTTAAGTGTGAGAGACTTATAATAGAGGAGTTCTTTCTATACTCTTTTGTTGAAAGAGTTTGGACTGTGACGGGATGGTAGAAGCAGGAAGACAGGCTGAGGGAAAAGAGTTGAACGTAATGGAAGAGCAGAAGAGAAAGCGACAGAGGGAGAAGATGGCCGAAATACATTCAGTGCTTGTGTTACACTTTTAAAGAGGTTAATTGATTTAAAAAAAAAAATAATAATTTGAGGTCAATCTCATCTACCTAGCAAGTCCAAGGTCAGCCTGGGCTGCATCCACCCTTTTCTCAATCAAAACAAAACAAACAAAACTGACTCAGCAGTTGGTTTTGGAGATTGGGGAGTAGGATTCCCTTGTCTGGATGTATCACTCACTGTAGGTATTAATGGTGTTCTCAAAGAGACGCTATTTATGATTGCTTGGACATCTGTCTGGAGTGGACATATTTCTGTCCTTTTGTGTAGACACCTAGAAGTAAAATTTCTGTATCACGGGTTGAATGAATATTTTTCTAGTGGAACTGTCAAGGTGTGGGCAAGATGGCTCAGTAGGTAAAGGCACTTGCCTCCCAGCCTGACGACCTGCGGTTCCTCCTGGGGCCCACATGGTAGAAGAGAACCAGCTTCTGCAATTCTCTGACCTCTCTCAGCCCCTCCCTCGTAAACAAAGGAACAAACAAACCTAAGTGAAATTGTTTAAAAAAGAAAGAAAGGGAAGAAAGGAAGAACAGTAGCTGTTGTGTGTTACACTGTAACCGGCAACATGGGAGGGTTTGGGCTTTATCGCATCCTTGCCAGTACTCGGTGTTTCCTGCCCTCTTGTTAATAACCCTTCTAATGGGTGGATGGTGGTATGGAATTGTGGTTTTAGCATGTATTTCCTGTGCTCTGCTAAGACCACTTACAATTATAGAGTGTGTTCTGCTCTGTTATTAACAAAACTCTCCCGACACTGAGTTGGGGTAAGCGCTGACTGCTGAGCCAGCGCTGCAGTTGGCAGGGTGTGGGCAAGGCTCAGGGTCTGAATGAGGCTCAAACCCACATTTCCAACTGCATTTTAGTCTATTCTACAAATGCACTAAATGGTATCTACACAATTTTCTAAAGCATTAAGCTTGATTTGCATTTATTTTCCCCATTAGACTTAAGTTAGTGCTAAACCAGCACTGTGTTTGTACGTAGCTCTGGTGAATTCCTTAGGGGTAAATTACAAAGTTGGATTGCTCAGTTAAAGAAGTGTATGTAGCTCAGTGGCAGAACGCTTGCACAGCACAGGCAAGGCACCGGGTTTGAGTCCTAGCACTGAAGAGTGTCTATATTTCATGTGTTTCTGTGTGTGTGTGCATGTGCGTTCATGTGTGTCTGCACCAGAGGACAGCTTTGGGTGTCAAGCTCTGTCTACTGTTTTCTTTTGTGCTGAGGCAGGGTCTCACTATATAGACCAGGTTGGCCTTTGTCCAGACTAGTATTGAGATTAAAAGCATGTGCCACCACTATGGGCTTCTTGATAATGTCTCTGGGGACTGCCAAGATGGCTCTGTGATTAAAAACACAAACTACTCTTACAAGGGATCTGTGGTCAGTTCCCAACTCCTACAGGGTGGCTCACAACTGTCTGTATCTCCAGTTCCGGGGGATCCTTTGGCCCACTCTTACATAGTCATGCACGAATACACACACACACATTAAATACAAGTACAGCCTTTTTTTTTTTTTAAATTTTTTTAAATTTTTTAATTTTTTTGTTTTTTGAGACAGGATTTCCCCGTATAGCCCTGGCTCTCCTGGAACTCACTCTGTAGACCAGGTTGGCCTCAAACTCAGAAATCTGCCTGCCTCTGCCTCCCAAGTGCTGGGATTAAAGGTGTGTGCCACCACTGCCTGGGGTTTTTTTGTTGTTGTTGTTGTTTTTTAAAGTGACAGTTTCTCATTGGCCTAGAGCTTGCTTTGTAGGCTAAGCTTGTTGGTCAGTAGGCTCCAGGGATCTACCTGTCTGCCTGTCCAGCCCTGGGACTCTAAGGCATGCCACCAGGCCAAGCTTCTATTTTCAATATGGGGTCTAGGGCTAGAACTCAGGTTACCATGATGTAAGGCTACCACCACAGAGCAACATCAGCAGCCCTCGTCTGAGTGTTTGAAGCAGTCATTACTACACCGTAGCTGTACAGACGATTGTGAGCCTTCATGTGGTTGTTCGGAATCGTATTTAGGACCTCTGCTCGGTCTGATCAAACCCACTCACTCAGTCCCTGCTTGCTCTGGCCCAAAGATTTATTTATTATTATACATAAGTACTCTGTAGCTCTCTTCAGACACACCAGAAGAGGGCGTTATGGGTGGTTGTGAGCCACCGTGTGGTTGCTAGGATTTCAACTCAGGAGTAGTCAGCATTCCTGAGCCATCTCACCAGCCCCATTACTGCCTTTTCTAAAACAATAATTTATTTAATTTTATTTCAAGTGCATTGGTGTCAGATCCCCTGGAAATGGAGTTACAGACAGTTGTGAGCTGTCTTGTGGGTGCTGGGGATTGAACTGGAAGAACACCCAGTACTCCTAACCACTGAGCCATCTCTCCAGTCCCCTAAGGGCTTATTTTTAAAAAAGGCTACTTTTGTGTCTGGATCTTTCCATTTTAAAAATGACTTTTGTTATTTTTATGCTTCCTATTTTCTATACCCTTTCCTTTGTGTTCCTCTCCTGTCCTGTTGAATCAAACTTTAGCCTGTTCCTCCTCCCTTGGCCTTCTATTGGTTTTACTGCTCTTTAATGTTGAATGTGCATTAAATAGCCACCTGACGTTAACTCCAGTCACGCTCCACTTCCTCCTTCCATGTTTCATTTCAGACTTCAGCTTCTATCTCATGGCACAGTTCTCATCTGTATTTTTTGTAACTTTTAATTTCTCCAAGTTTTGTTTTCTGAGACAAGAGTTTTATCAGGTAACCTGAGTTGGCCCGAGATGCTCCTGAGTCTGGGATTACAAGTGCACATTACCATGTATCCTTTTAACCACGTGATTAATTATTATTACTATTATTTTAGAATTTTGTGTTTGTGGCAATTGTGAGCTGCCTGGCATGGCTGCAGCGAACCACTCAGGTCCTCTGTAAGAGATGTGATTCTCTCTCTCTCTCTCTCTCTCTCTCTCTCTCTCTCTCTCTGTTTTTCAAGACAGAGTTTTTTGTGTGTAGCCCTGGCTGTCCTGGAATTCTATTTGTAGACCATGCTGGCCTCGAACTCACAGAGATCCACAACCAGCGCAGTCACCACCACTTGGCTTGGAACTCTGGCCCTCCCCCCTTCATCCTTCAGTGACTGTTGGCTAGGTAGAGGATCTTGTCTTCCTACGCTAAATTGGATTTTACTTGTCCTCTGTGCTCTCTGTTGTGCCTGACAAAATTTCCTGTCTGCCTGGTTCCTTTGTGGGTTTTTTGTTTTCTTTTGGGGACTGGATCTCTCTGCCCTTGAACTCACTATGTAGCCCAAGGTGATCTTGAAGCCTGAGAATACAGATGTGGCCATTGTGCCCCACTTATCTTGACGCTCTTTAGGGGTTTCTCTTTTTGATATTTTGCAGTCTCACTACTGTGTGTATAGATTCTTTTTTTCTTTTACTCTGTTCAGAACTTGACATTTGGGAGGGTTTGGGCTTTCACAATCTAGAAAGCCTTTTAAATATTATCTTTTAAAATATTGCTAATGCTACTTTGTGACCACATGCTGCTAAGATCTGCACACAAGAGTTGACTGACAGCCCCAGTGGACTCTGTTCCCTCTCCGAAGACAAACTCCCCCTGGCTAACGCAGGATGTTGCAGATGCTGGTCTATTCTCCCAGGATCAGGAATCTTTTAACAAGTGCATTTGGCCCATCAGCATAGCCATACACTCCCTCTCTCCCGCTTCCCTCTTCCCTTCTGGAACCCAGAGTTTTGTACATGCTAGGCAAGTGCTCTGCCCACACTTCCCCTCCACCCACTTGCTCTTTGAGCCTCTTCTTCTCTGAGCCAGGTCTTATGCATCTTCCTTTCTCTCTGGCCCTTTGAAGCAACTCCCTGCCAACTCTTGGTTCTTCTTTCTTTTCTAATGTTTTTGTGACATGGCCCCTTGGAACCTGCTCCTTGGAGAACACAATGTCTCCATTTTCATTAACTTGTTCTTGGACTAAATCTATATGGATCTTCATATCATATTTGCTTTTGTCCTATTTTTTCATTCCCTTCCACATATGTGTGTGTGTGTGTGTGTGTGTGTGTGTGTGTGTGTGTATGTATATATGAAGAGAGAGAGAAATATTTATGTTGGCTGTGTTTGTGTGTGCCCTCATGAGTTTATGTATACCGCATGCATACAGGAGCCCTTAGGGGCCAGAAGAGGGCAGCAGATACCCTGGAACTAGAGTCACAGAGAGAGGTTGTGACTCTCTATGTGGGTTCGGGGGAACGGAACGGAACCCACTTCTGTGCAAGCTAGTATGCATTCTTAATTCCTAATCAATCTTTACAGTCACTTTCTTGCTGTGTCCCCCCAAGTCACTCTCTCTTTTGATTTTTCAAAGACAAGGCTTCTCTGCATAGTCCTGGCTGTCCTGGAATTTGCCACCAGGACCCAGCAAGAAATTTATTTCTAGCAGTACTATTATTTTTTTTTTAATTTATATATTTATCACATATAAGTACACTGAAACTGTCTTCAGACACAGCAGAAGAGAGAGTCAGATGGTTGTGAGCCACCATGTGGTTGCTGGTAATCAAACTTAGGACCTTTGGAAGAGTAGTCAGGGCTCTTAACCGCTGAGCCATCTCTCCAGCCCCTACTATTTTTGTTTGTTTGTTTGTTTGTTTGTTTTCGAGACAGGGTTTCT
>JADRCD010167110.1:0-12236 GCA_019843815.1 Montemys delectorum
CACACTTCTCAAAGGTCCCACCAGCTCTCAACACCACCAAGGAATGGATGCTATCAAGCTGCTAGTGTGGTGGTCAGAAACGGGGGTGGGGGGAGAATGAACTGGACAGTTGGCCAAACAGCAAGGTGTCTGGAAGCCTCTTCCTACTTCATCATGCCCACATGGACAGCTCCCAGGCAAGAGTAGATAGATGCTAACAGGGACCAGCATCCAGAACTGTCTTCTGGCATCCCCAGCCTCCAGCAAGGCCATTCTCAGAACGGCTCCTTGGAGGTCCTTGCCCTCCCCTACCAATTTCTAACTCCCCTTCTCATAACTTCCCTGTTCCACATGCCCTGTCTCCCGAGAAGCCGCCTACAGCCTGGGCAGAACTGCATCTAGCTGGGAGAGAGGTGAAGGTGGAAATGGTTGAGATCTCAGGTGAGGGCCTGACTTGCTTTGCCATGTCTTCCTTCTATGAGGGAAGGTTAACACTACATCTTGGAAGTGCCTTGCTGGGAGCCTCTGTTGGTCCCATGGAGATGGCTCTACAGAATTCTACAACACCTACAGGCCTGGACTGCTTTCCTGGCCAGTCTGAGGCAGAGAAAAAAGATGGCCAAGGTGTATTGGCTCAGGGAGCCCTCTCAGATGTGATGTACGACGGCCCATTAGGTAGCATGTTATTGTCGAAAGAAACAACTCTCATCTCAAAAGGAATAGAACCCACAGTTTATTCTGGAGCATATACGAGTGTCCATGGCCTAGGAATACAGATTTAGATTATCCATGTTCTACTATAGAAGCAGTTTCATGACGTTTTACGGTTTTACAGAACAAAGAGTGCCATAAATCAAAGCAAGTTTAACACATAGAGAGGCCAAAGCACAGAATGTGGGAATCTTTTCTACAAGGCCAAGATGTTATCTGATGACAGTCTTAGCTTTTAGGTTGGTGGAAACTAGTGGCAAATGGATTCCCACAGGTTTCTACTTGTTAGCCACAAGCTACAGATTCAGAAATGGGCAAGGAATTATTGTTCTGGAAGGCTAGGGTGAAGGCTAGGGTTAACCTGTAAGGCCCTCTTGCCCAAGGACAGATAACTACCTGGAATGCTGGGTGCCATGGTTCATGTAAGATAACAAACCACATATTTTCACCTCAGTAAAGAAGGTTGGTTATCCCAAGTGCACAGTATGTGCTTAATCACTTGTTGGTCGTGTTAGGATAGGTGCTTCGGCTGGTCTGGGCCAAGGTATGAGGCTAAGAGATCAGACTGTGTAGCAGATTAACTCAAGAGGTTTACGGGGGGTGGGGTTATTCGGGGAGGTGAAAGGCCATCTCAGAATGGGGATGAGAGAGACAGAGACATAGACATAGACAGAGAAACAGACAGAGAGAATGGGAGAGGCTGACAGGCAGAAGGAAAAGGACACAGAGAGAGAGAGACAGAGAGAGACAGAGACAGAGAAAGACAGAGAGAGAGGTGGGCGTATTACGTAGCAGCTGTGGAAATGTGCCTCACCTGTCGGTGGCAGGTGATGACACAAGCTCCTGGCACTGGTAAGTTGCTGGAAGACAGGCTAATGGAGCAGCTGGTTTACAACAGTGGGGAGATAGGACGGCAGGAAGTCCATCGGCAGTATGCTTACCACCATTGAGTGAAGGCGGGAAGGACAGAGCTTTACAGGCTCTGCCTTTATGAGCACCTGACTAACTTAATTCAGCCAGGATTGAATAGCGCTTGCTTTAATTAAGCAGTTGTGAATCGGGGCTTCTTGCGGTTTTCAGGTTTAACCTTAGACCCAGCCATGACAAGGTAACTAACTAGCTCTGGCCCTGAAGCGTCCCAGCCTCTCCACAGGACTGAAGTTCTCCGAGGGCTTCTTTCCAGGAATTCTTTCTTTTGCCTCTTGCAGCTCCAGGCCTGCGTGGGCGCCGCTCTGTGTAGGTGGCTGGGGCTTTACTCTCCAAGGCATTTCTTCCAGTCCCGCTTTGTATGTCTAGTCTGTACTCCTCTCCCTGTGCCTTCCCTGCAGCCCTCCCCTTACACTGCGCCCCCACTCCGTCTTTCCAGCACGAAGCAATTCCTTTCATGCTTCTTTGACCATATCTTCTCCCATTTAGCAGTAGCCCGGGGCCTGCGGGACCATTAAGGTGTTTCCTTAAACAAAAGAACAAGTAAATCTTGTACAGCCTGTGAGTAAAAGGCTCACAATGCAGCTGGCTTTCCGGGGTCTCCGCTTCAGCTTTCCTGCTCTCTACATGCATCAAACATTCTCCTGCGCCTGGCATTCAGAGAGCCCTGGCCTGGGAGAGAGGGGGTGGGCAGGTTCATAAGGAACAGAATCATGGTGGTGTGAGGGTCCTGCCAAAGGACCCACCGCAGGGAGACTTGGGCAATGCTTTTATCTGTCTTCCGTCTGACGGGACCTTGGGGAGGAATTGGGTGATAGCAGACTTGGACATCTCTTTCTCAAGGGTGTCTCTTCACAGCCTTGCCAGAAGGCAGACTTCTCCGAAGCTAAGAGCAGACTGTCACCTGTTCATGCCAAAACCAGCAGCCTGGCCCAAAATAAGGAAGAGGAGGAGGCATGGGCAACCTTGGACAAGTCACCTCCAGTCTGTTCTCTCTGCTAGCCTGAAGCTCAGAGTCCATGGAAGCGATGTGCTTGGGGAGTGAGGGAAGATTCAGAGATCAGCCCCACCCTAGAGCTGGCCCATAACCTCTCTCTGACCTCTGAGGGATGCAAGGCACCATCTGGTGGCCTTCGTTGTCTGAGTGCAGGTGACAGGGTGGGGAGAGAGCTAAGGTTGCCGCGCGCGCGCACACACACGGGGCCGTGGAATCTTTCTGCTCTTTAATGAGGAAGTAATTCAGTTAGCTTGGATATCCCTGTCAGCAGCTTTTATTAAAGGAAGGCACAGCCAAGCTATTAGGGACACCGGGAGGCGCGAGGAGCACGGGCTGCACTGGGGACAAGGGATGGGGTGGGGTGGGGGGGACAAATTGTTAAGCAGATTAAGAGAGGTGGGGGAAGTGAGCAGGAAGTAAAGAAAAGAGAAAAAAGTGAAATGAGGCCGCAGAGAAGAAAACCCAGCAGGAAACAATGCGGACAGAGATGGCAGGGAGCTGCATTCCAGGCCTGGAGTCTCTATTGTGCTCCTAGGCAGCCTAATCAGGTGCCCAGGCGATCAGGCCAAGCTGAATGGAGGTGAACCACGGCTAGCCACTGTAATAAACAGTAACACACAGCAGGCCTAGGTTGGCTGGCTCTGGAGTGTGGGAAGGGGGCGATGTCCAGCCAGGACCGGCTGGGGGAGGGGTGCACGATGGGGGGTTGCTGTCAATCACGCAAACCTAAAGCCAAGCATGGATTGTGATCTCACGAAGGTTCTACTGTCTTTATAAGGAAGAGTCTCAGAAAAGTTAGTGCACAGGCCAGGATGAGCAAGCCACCTCCCAGAGGTGATTAGACATAGCTCACTTGCGATCTGCACTAATAAAGATTTATTTATTCCTTATTTCACCAACATGTGCATTGCTTTCCATAAGCTCTGTGGTCATTTTTCATGCTATAAGGAAGAGTTGAGGCCCTGTGACTGGGTGGTCCCAATCCCTAAAACCAGGTTATGCTAGGAAATGCTTGCTCTTCCCCACTCCTCCCCCCTCCCCACTCCTCCCTCTTCTCCACTCCTCCTCCTTCCCACTCCTCCCTTCTCCTCTTCCTGGTCCTTCCTCCTTTTCCTTCTCTTCTTTCCCTCCCCCTCCCCCTTCCCTCTATTTCTTTTATGGGGCTGAGGAATGGAACCCAGGGCCTTGCACATGCAAGTATCACTGAGTTTTATCCTAGTCTAGTAGGGTTGTTCTTAATCTAGTAGGTGAAGGACTAAGGTCCATCTGCCCCTGGAAGCTAGAGAAGGCTAGCAAGCCTTAGGTCTCCCTCGAAATGGTAGCCGGCTGTACCAAGGCCAGCAGAAGGAGGCTGGCGGGAGTCTCTATATCTTCATATTCATCCTTGGGACCTGAAAGCATTCCTATTCAGGTAGGGTCAACCGTGGAACCAAAGGTCATCTGGGAGGGTAGAGTGTTTGACTGGAGAAGGACTCTGGCTCCAGGCTCTGCTGCATGGGTAAGGCTCTTTAAGGGCTCTTGACTTTGTTGGTGCGATTGCTAGTGATGTTCCCTGTGAGCAGGTCTCAACCCTGGGGAACTCAGGGGCCATCTGCAACAGCACAGCATGGCGGAGTGGCCTTCCAGGTGAGGAGCACCTACTCTCTTGAAATACAGACGTAAACCATCTCTAACACACTTGGATGTGTGAGTTGGGGTCCCATCTGCCACCAGTGAGAAAAGCACGGGGCTGTGAAGAACCAGGATGGGAAGGAAGGAAACAAAAGAGACGGTGTGCCGGGCAGAGGGGACAGCCAATGTGAAGTCCAAGAAGTCAGAAGGAGCTTATGTCAATCCCACCCATTCAAGGAAGACCACTGACTCAAATCATGACCAAACCAATTTAATCAATTCATTAAGGAGTAATTAATAAAGCAACATTTCCCCTCCCCCCCCCCCGTACATGGGCTGTGTCCCCTTAAATGTGAGGTTCAAGAGGTAAGCACTGGATACAGGTAAGATGAGGGGTTTCATAGTCCAGGAGTAGGGGGGGTCCAAATGGGGACCACCACCACCACCACCACCACCACCACCACCACCATCATCATCATCATCATCTTTTGAAACAAAGGCATGGCTGCCATTTCCTGGAACAGGCAGAACAGAACCATTTGTAGTTAGGGTTACAGGTGGCGCATAGCCCAATCCTTGAGATAAAGATTCAATCATAAATAGGAATGAACTTAGTTGGCCTTTACTATAAGATGGCTTTCAAGCCCAAGGAGGCCAGGTTGGGTTATCACTTGAGCTGTGTGAGGAGCAGCAGGAGGCGGGTGCTTTGGGGTAGTCAGAAGAGAACAAGTCCCATGACTTATATGTCCTCCTCAGGACCTTGGCTGTTAGAAGCCAGGAAGAAGGGCTGACAGGCGAGTTTCCTACGGAGAAGAGGAGAGGGTGTGGCTTCAGGTGTGTGTGTCCTGCTGGCTTCTTCTTCTTTTTTTTTCCCCCAAGTCAGGGCTCTTACACATGATTATTTGCTAACGGAAATGGCAGAGGGAGAGGCAAGCTGACGATGCCGGAGAGGACTTGGCTGTAGCAGGAGTGGGTTGCAAGAATGTTTGCACAATTTCTGATTACATCCCCATCTGGAGAACTTTCTAGAATGATTTCTAATTGTGCCTCCTTCCTGGTATAATTACATATCTTTCGCATCTTTCTCATGACCGAGCCTGTCTGGCACATAAATAATGTGGTCTGTGTTCTCTACAAAGTAGACACTTTTTATTCCCATGTTACAGATGGGGGAGATGCTATGAGAGGCCAGGGTCAACTGTGCAGACTTAGGCGTGCAGTGCTAATCTCTTGAGCCTGAGTCCCTGCGGTTGTCTGCATAGGTTTATTTCCCTGTAGACTCTTGTGTTTCAAACTTGGTCATAGGGAGTGGCAGTATTAGGAGGTGTGACTTTGTTGGAGGAGGCGTGTCACATGTAGCTAGGCTTTGAGGTCTCCTGTGCTCAGGCTCTGCTCAATGTGGAATCAGAGCCTCTTCCTGGCCGCTTGTGCATTGAGATGTGGAATTCTGAGCTCTGCCTCCAGCACCATGTCTGCCTGCACGATGCCATGCTCCCACCATGATAATAATGGACTAAAACTCTGAAACTGTATGCCAGCCCCAATGAATGGTTTTCCTTTATAAGAGTTGCCATGGTCATGGTGTCTTTTCATGGCAATAAAACCCAAACTAAGACAACTCCTAAGGATAAAAGATTGGTTTTCGGATCAATTTCAGGTCCAAGAAGCAGAAGCCAAACACTCCTCTGGTATGTCCCAGGCTGGGGGCTGATGGCTGGAGTGTGGGACAGGGGCACTAGAACCTTCCTTGGGATCAAGAAGCCTAAAGACAGCCTGCTCATCTCAGACAATGACAGGAGAGAAGAGAAGAGGTTTACGTGGACTGAGAGGCCCTCACCAAGCTGTCTCGTCTCACGCCCACAGCTTACAGCTCATTCTGACTACTACCGTGTTGCAAGACTCCAAGTGATCAAGGAGAAAGCTTCAAGGCCCCAGCCAATGCACCATAGGCCTAGATGTGCTGGCGAGGTTCTCCTCCTGCACCCAGAGTAGAGATAACTAATCCATCCTGGCATCGATGATGGCTCAGCTGGGAAGTGCCGCAGAATCTGCAACACAGCCTTCTGCTCCTTCTGTAGAACCCCCAGTCAGGTTGTATCAAAAGGAGTTTTGTGGCCGAGTTTCAGGCACGTGGGTGGGGAGATAAGGAACTGACTGGCCTCTGTGTCCAGGAGCATTTGCATTCTGCTTTCCTTGTTCTCCTGCCACTGACCCTACTGTGAGAACAGAGAACAAGGCTAGCCATGCTCCTCTTAAGAATCTATTTACTTCTGCCTTCTCTCCGGAAGGAACCCATTTTGCTGGGGAAATCAGCTGGGTGGCCATCTTCATTTTGACCAGTATGAATCTGCAGCTCCTCTTCCTGGAATTCCCTGGGTAGACTCTCTCTTTTCTCCATTTCCTGTAACTATTTCCAGTGGGCCGGATCAGGGACCAAGGTCTAGCATGTGATTCAAGGGCTTCCAGGGAAATCAGTGATGTAATTGCTTAGATACAAATCACCCAGTGACCACGGGTAACATTCACAAGAAGCAATGAAAGGAGTGAAGAGATAAACTACCACAGATTCTGTTTCTGTACAAACGCCTTTTTTTTTCTGGGTATTTTAATAGTTCTCCTGGCTATTTTTCTAAACTGCTTGCCAAACAGCAGGTATTGGTATGTTGAATTGTTCCAAGTTCTTGTGTATGTGAAAGTGTGCATATGTATGTGTGTACATGTGTACATGTATGTATGCACATGTGCATGCATATGTGTGTGAATGTGTATGCATGTATACATGTATGTGTGTCTATGTGCCTGTGTACATATCTATGTGTATATGCCTGTTGATATTGCATGTATACACCAGAGGTTAATCTCCGTATCATTCTTCCGCAGCCATCCATTTTAGCTTTGTTTTGTTCTGTTTTGTTTGAGACGGTGCCTCTCTTTTGGTTCCCTGGACTTACCATTCATCTAGACTGGCTGGCTGGCTGGTCATGAGCCCCAGAGATCTGTTTGTCTCTGCTTCCCCTGTGCTGGGATTGATTGCCAGGCACTCTGCCACACCTGACATTTTCACATGGCTTCTGGGGTTAGAACTCATGACCCTGTACTTGCAAGGCAGACACTTTTCTTGCGATGTCTCCATAGCCTGTTGGTTTTTTGAGACAGAACCTCACAGTGCAGCTCAAGATGACCTCGTATGTAAGTCCTTCTGCCTCAGCCTCCTGGGTTCTGGGATTACAGGTACATTCCACCAAACTCAGCTGCTCCAGGTTCATTAGTCACATCGTACCTGTCGCCCTACGCAACCTGCACAAAAATTCACACAAGATTGTAACAGCCACCTTCTCCAAAGACTTGGGGACATGTCCGAAGTCCCACATCTGGTTAGAGCTGAGCTGTTCCTTGGTAGCATGACACATCCCTGAAATGACCAGGATCTGTCAGATCACACTCAGAGTAAGTTATCACCCAGTTCCCCACTAGCCCTTGATGTATTGTGACTTCATGATCAGCCTGTGGAAGGTGCTAAAACTGTGGGAGCCAGGGCCTAGTGGAAGGGGCAGTTCCATATCAAGGTCCTTTTTCTTTGTATCTGCTTTTACTCCCTGAGGGTGAACATCCCTTCTCACCACCCTTGCCTCCTACTGTGCAGAACTGTGTTGATATAGGCCCAAAGCAACAGGCCAAGTGACTATGGACAGAAATCGCTGAAGCTGTGGGAGCTGAAGTCAACCTTCCTGACTTTTATGATGTTTAAACTCAGGCATTTTGGCACACAGAGACAGCATGTCTACTTTTAAGAAGTGGAAGGAGGAAGGAAAGGCCTGGACTCACTTCTGGCCTTAGCAACTGAGGAGTCCTTTAGGGGTACCCAGGGCAAGGACTGATAACCAAGAAGAAAGAGAATCATTGGATGCCAAAGGGGACCAGATGTCAGAGCCTTAGATCTGAAAGTTATCCTGGAAATGTTAGACAAATATGTTGCTCAGCTAACTAAGGTCGAAAGCTGACATTACCCTGAGCTTAGTGCAAAATGGCAGACGCCCTTTGTCAGTAGGACTTCTCTGACCTTCTCTGGGGAGCTCAGAATCTCTATACCCTCTCCCTGCCGAAGGTCACACAGCCTTGATTAGATTACAGGTTCAGCTTCCCTTTTCCTGATAAGAACCTGACCCCTGATCCGTAGCACCAGAGATTCCTGGAATGCCTTCCCATGGTAATGAGGTATCTCAGTGCCTTAGCCTACAGTCAAGGTCTTAGTCAGGATTTCTCTTCCTGCACAAACATCATGACCGAGAAGCAAGTTGGAGAGGAAAGGGTTTATTTAGCTTACACTTCCACATCACCAAAGGAAGTCAAGACTGGAACTCAAGCAGGTCAGAAAGCAGGAGCTGATGCAGAGGCCATGGAGGAATGTTACTTGCTGGCTTGCTTCCCCTAGCTTGCTCAGCTTACTTTCTTATAGAACCCAGGACTACCAGCCCAGGGATGGCACCACCCACAATGGGCCCTCCCTCCTTGATCACCAACCAAGAAAATGCCTTACAGCTGGATCTCATGGAGGCATTTCCTTACCTGAAGCTCGTTTCTCTGTGATAACTCCAGCTTGGGTCAAGTTGACACACAAAACCAGCCAGTACATCCATTAATATTTGCCCACCTTGGATATTCTTATACCCCTTCCTTCAAACTATATGACCCTTGATTCACCCCGAATAAAGTTGATTTGTCTCCCCAAAGCCGATCCCAGAGTGTCATTTTCATTCATACTCATAGGCTGTCAGAAATCCTGTTCATTGACTCTGTTCCCTTCATCCTCATGGGCCAGAGACCAATGATTCTGGGAAGAAGTGTGGAATACACAGTGCTCACTTGTATATACTAAGCTGGGGACCCAGGAAGATCTGGTGAGAGGCTCTGGAAGCCAGCCCATAAGTCCACTGCCTGGAGGCTTTTAGCAAAATGATCCAGAGCCTTTGTTACAGGACTTGTTTCTAGATCTTTCCCCCAGGCCCTGAATAGCAGGAGGGAAAAATCCCTTTTTCTCTTTCACTGCAGAAGACAGTAAGGCTAGGAGAAGTGACTAGATTTGAGTCACACAGCCAGGAAACCACCAGGTTAGACCCAGGTAGTCTCACTCCAAGTCCTACACCTGTTTGCCATCAGCCTGCAGAGCCCTCTGGAGCATCATGGGAGGTTTGCTTTTCTACTTGCCAACCATGTGCATGGCTCTAACTCCACAGTCCCACCGAACCCTGCAGATGGAGTGGAGGGGTCTGATGGATGGTTATTTTTATTATGAAATAATTCATACATGCAAAAGAGCCGGCACTCTGTGTGCAAGACAGACAAATTAATAAAACAAATTGCCTCGAGCCAGGCTTATAAAAGAATATCACAGAAGCTGAGAGGCCCCCAGTCTCTGGGGAACCCTTGAGCTTCATGACCCCATGATTTAAGCATGATAGGGCTGACTTTTTTTTTTTTTTTTTTTTTTTTGACATAGGGTCTCACTATATGGCTCACACTGGCCTCAGATTTACTTCATACCCGAGGAAGGCCTTGAACTTGTGATCCTCTAGCCTTAACTTCCCTGAGTGCTGGAGTCATAGCCACACACCACTGCACCCAGATCTGGCAACTTCTTGTTACACCTCCCCGCCATTCTTTAGTGTCACTTTCTCCTTCAGGTCTGGATTTCTGACCACATGTTGCTTCATTTTGCAGAGTCTCCTGCTCAAGTCTCATTAGAACTCTCACGGACAGTACACAGGTCACCAGGGTTCTCATTTCCCCTCATGAGCAAGATGAATGGCGAGACCGCAGCACAGGGGTTGCTGATGAGGGATGGTCCCCAGATCACACAGCTGGCAGTTGGCAGAACCAGGATTTGACCGTCAACCCTCCAGAGCTCTCCGGTTCTGGAGCCTGTGCTATAACTGTCGAGCAGCATGATGTCATCCCAGGTGGCTTCTGGGACTCAGTTGTGTCTGCAGTCTGCCGCCCGTGGCTGCCCTTCATTCATTTTCTTCTGCACAGTAGGCAGTCCAAGAGGCAAGAGGTTGATCTGTAAGATCTATATAGACAGGGACATCTCAGAAAAACACTGGGAGGCTAGGAATTTAAGCTCAGGAACTTTAGGAAGGTAGCAGAACTCTCCGGAAGGGTAAAGCTAATTAACATTCCTCAGATCACGGGGTGAGAAATAACCCTCAGGTGGGGGCACATTCTGCAGGGTGGACCTTTGCCCACCTTCAGACAAGGGAAGTCCTTGCCACTTCATTCCCTGAAGACCAATCAGTTTAAAAAGTCACACTGTTCTACCAATCACATTGTGTCTAATGGCTGCTGCCCTGAAAATTGTATAAAAGCTCACTGAACAAGTTGTGCAGGGTCGCCTCCTTTCCTGAGGGTCTGGGACGACTCCAGTGCACTGGAATAAAAATCCTTATGCTCTTTGCATCGATCAGGCTCCATGTGATTCACTCAGGGGGTCTCGGGCAAGCTAAGACATGGTCTTAAGATCCACATGTGGGTATCAGCTTTGAAAAGCATTGCTAGGTACCTCTCTGTTTGCTACTGGCTTCCATTGTCCTGCTCCGTCTCACTAACAGGACCCTGTTTTGATCGTGTGTGAATTACAGGGGTTAAAGCCTATTTGTATTCCTTCTGGGTACCCAGTGGAGGTGTATGTATGGGAAAAGCAAGAGTTGGAAGCGCTGGGAAAAGTTTTCCTCATTAACAAAGAGATGCTGGGAGATGGGGAGAAAGCTAGGCAGCCTTGTCCTGACCAGTGACCACAGTCAAAAGGCCATCAGTGAAAAGTACACTGGATGTCACCTCTCCCTCTCCCACAGAAGGCGAGGAGCTTCACCTCCACTGTCCTCCCTAAAAGCCACGAGAAAAATGTCAGGCAATCTCAAACGCCTGCATCCTCTGCAGACTCCTGTGGGGCACTTCTGGAAACTAGCAAAGTAATCAGAGACTGGGAGAAGCCAAGAAACAGTCACAGACTGACATGAGATGACTCAACACAATGGGGTGTCCTAGATGAGACCCTGGGTTAAGGGGAGGGCAGTGGAAGAGGGAGTCTTGAACCCATAAGTTCAGTTTCCACCTGCAGGTGCTGTGGGGTGCTCCTGAGCCAGGGCTCCTCCAAGGTAGTGGGGTCTCAGGGTGAATGTAGGAAGTCTCTCCCCGACCACTGTTCATCCAGTGTGGGGAACAGAACCGTGTTCATCTTATCACTGAGAACGGTAGCATTGCACTGCTGAAGATGGCAGGGTGGGCAGAAGAGAGCTCCTGGGGCCACACCTCCAGTCCTTGCCTTTGAATGACCCCATTATGCCACACACACACACACATGAGCGCAAACACATACATGTGCACACACAAACACACATATGCACACATATGTGCACATACACTAACACATATGCATATGCTCATACATACACACACGTGTGCACATACACACACACATATATATATACATACACATATGAACACACACATGCACGTGCATTGTGTGTGTACACACATGACCACACAAACATGCACATGTGCATGCATACATATGTGCACACACATGGGTGCACACATACATACACATATGCATTTCCTTTATAGGAAGTCATACACACCTCATTGGTCAATGCTTTTAGATAGGATTTGTTCTTTTTTGTAAAGATGTATTTATTTATTCACATAGTTACTTCTTTCTTTATTTTATATGTGTGAGTGCCCTGCCTGCATGTGTACATGCACACTACGCACATGTCTGATATCTGTAGAGGCCAGAAGAGGCCTGAAACTAGAGTTATGGATGTTTGAGAGCCACCACGGATGTTTGAGGGCCACCGTATGGGTTCCAGGAACTGAGCCCAGGCCTTCTGCAAGAGCAGCGCATGATTCGACCATTGCTTTTAAGCCATTGCTTAGACTCTGAGATTTTCCTTTTTCATTTTCCTTCCTTCCTTCCTTCCTTCCTTCCTTCCTTCCTTCCTTCCTTCCTTCCTTC
>JADRCD010167114.1:0-22838 GCA_019843815.1 Montemys delectorum
TATGTGTGTGTGTGTGGGTAGATATGTGCCCATGAGTCCAAGTGCCTATGGAGGCCAGAAAAGGGTATCAGATCCCCTGGAACTAGAGTTACAGAGGGTTGTAAGCCACCGTGGGGGTGCTGGGAACCAAACCAATCCTCTACAAGAGCAACAAATGCTCTTAGCTGTTGCCATCCCTCCAGCCCAAATTTTTATCACATGTCAAAATATATTTAGTCTACCCCCCCCACATGTATGTGAGAGAGAGAGAATGAGAGAGCACGTGTGGCATATATGGAGGGCAGAGGATAATTTCAGGACTTGCTCTCACCTCTCGCCATGTGGGTCCTAGGCTCAGACTGGTTTTCAAGCATAATGGTGACTGCCTTTACCTTCTGAAGAATCTCACTAGCCAGTTTTTAAATAATTTTTATTTGTTTTAATCGTCTGTGGAAATGTCACCATTCTGAGACTCTCATGGCCCTCCTCTATGGCTCAACTCTGCGTCTCCAGACCTTGGCATGGTTTGACTTAATATCAAAGGTACTCGGCTCCAGCTGTGGTCCTTTGAATGCGGACAGCTCCCATAGGTTCAGACATTTGAATGTTTGGTTCTCGTTGGTGAACTGTCTAGGAAGGAGGAGGAGATGTGGCCTCGTTGGAGGAGATGTGTTACTGGCTTTGAGGTTTTGAAAGCCCATGGTAGGCCTTGACTTGCTCTCTCTGGACCATCTTCATATCAGGATGTAAGCTCTCAGCTGCTCCAGCACCGTGCCTGCCCGCCTGCCTGCCTGCCTGCCTGCCACCATTTACCACCACGGTTATGATCATGGACCAATCCTCTGAAACCGTACTCAACACCTCACTTAAATATTTTCTTCTATAAGTTGCCTTTGTCATGATGTCTACTGATAGCAACAGAACAATAACTTAGATACAGGCCTTGCTGTCTCTATCTGTAGAATGGAGCAGTGGACACAGTAAGAGGTGGCAGCGAACACTATTCCTGACGACAACTGTACCATGGTGGTGAGCAGACCAGGGTTCCCCAAGGAGCTGGCCCTGACACTGAGTGTAAAAGAATGAGTAGAAGCCCCCAATGGTTAGAAAATTCCAGAACCCAGGAGGTAAAAGCAGATAGATCTCTGTCAATTTGAGGCCACATAGTAAGACCTTGTCTCAAAATAAAATAAAATAAAATAAAGAAAAGAAAGGAAGGAAGAACAGGAAGAGATGTCCAGAGGTGCTTAAGGAAAACAGTGAAGCTCTGGGGCACATCTAACTTCTCTGTCCCCATCTTCTATCTCTCACCTCCATCAATCCACTGTGGTCATAGGGGCCTCCTCACTGGTCCTCGGACAAAACAAGCCGGTCCTGACCTCAGGACCTTTGACCTGGCAGTTCCCTCTATCTGTAATGTTGTTACTTTTCGTCTTCATGTTCTCCCTTTGTCCCTTCATTCCCACTTTTGTTCAAATGTCACCTCCTAAGCCAGATTTTTCCTGGCGCCTTCACCTACAACAAGCCCCATCACTATATATGTATGTGTAAGTATATACATACATATATGTATGTATATATGTATATATAATGTTTCTGTGTATGAGTATCTTGCCTGTATGTATGTCTGTGTACCATATGCATCCCTGGTTCTGCAGAAGTCAAAAGAGGTCATCAGATCCCCTGGAACTGGAGTTACAGGTGGTTGTAAGCCACCAAGTGAGTGCTGGGAACCAAACGTGGGTCCTCTGAAAAAGCAACAAATGCTCTTAACCACTGAGCCATCTTGCCAGCACCCACAAACAATGTTTTTGCGTGGTACTTGGGATTGAGCTTAGGGCCTTGTGCAACTGGACAGGGGTTTTACTGCTCAGCTACATCTTCTGCTTTCTTGAAAATAATCTTTTTTTCACTTAGTTTGCATCTGTAGGTATTTTGCCTGCATGTGCATCTGTGCATCTGTGTACTATGTGTGTGCCTGGTACGCTCAGAAGCCAGTGTCAGATCACCTGGAATTGCAGTCACAAATTATTGTAATCCACAGTGTGAGTGCTAGGAAATGAACTTTTGGAAAAGCAGCCAGTGCTCTCAACCACTGAGCCAGCTCCTGTCCCTGAAAATTGTAATCTCTTTTGGTGCTGCAGAGTTGAACACCTGCGTGTATGTATGTGCTCTACCAAGGAGCTCTATTCCCAGCACCCTCCCCCTTTTAAAAATAACTTTTCACTTTAAAAACAAGATTTTTAGGTCTTGGAACAAGATGACTCTAGGAAGTCTAGACTTGGACTCCTTGGCTTTTTAATTATAGAAATTGATGAGCTAGGCGGTGGTGGCACAGGCCTTTAACACAGGCACACAGGAGGCAGAGGCAGGCGGGTCTCTGACAAGGAGACAAGGACAGCCTGATCTCCAGAGTGAATTCCAGGATAATCAGGGCTACACACAGAGACCCTGCCACAAAAAGAAGAAATTAAAAGGGAAACTGAGAGCCACTCTTTATTCTCCCAGCATTCAGAAAAAGATAATAAGGACTCAGAAAAAAGCACCTTTTAGAATTTATGTATGTATGCATGCATATTATATAACACACAGAGGTATCCACCAAAACCAGACAGGGGCATTGACCCTCCTGGAGCTAGACTCACATGTGGTTCTGACATGAGAGCTATGAACCAAACTCATGTCCTCTGCAAGAACAGAGCTCCTCCTGACTGCCAAGACATCTCTCCAGCCCCAACTTTTACTTTGAGACCAAGGCTTGTTATGTAGCCTAGGCTGGCCTTGAACTCACCCTATAGACTACTAGGCAGCTTTCAAACTCCGTGTCTTCCTGACTCAGCATCTGGATTAATTTGGGATTACAGGCCTGTGCGACTAGGTCCCACCAAAGGTAAATAATTTTTCTCTGTTGTTCCTTGTCGCTCTGAGATTAGGGATTTATCCTATTCATAACTGAGTCCCAAGCTTCTACAATGAAGTCTAGAATGTACTGGAAACTTTTTTAACAACTGCCAGTGGCAGAGGGCCCTGACCTAGAATCCTCCAGTGAGGAACTAGGGACTTGTCTCAACGGTGAAACACTTGTCTGGCATGTAGGCCACCTTGGGATCCATGTTCCAAACCACCACAGGATAACTAACAACAGCATAGCTACCAAGTGACTGGAAAGAGAAATAAACCGGACACAGCTGGAGTGTAGTCTGAGTGTCTGATAGACAGCTGTGGTGTGGGGTACAAGCTGCCTGAAGAGAAAGAAGCTCCTGGGGAAGAGGCTGTGGCTGCAGAGAAGGCAGCTCCACTCCACGAGTTAAGGTGCTTTGTTTTCAGGAGCTAGATGGAATCCACAGCCTCACACCAGGAATCCAGAGCCACAACCTCACACCAGGAACCCAGAGCCACACCTCCTGGACTCTGAGTCAGGGAAAATCAGAAAATCCTTATTAGGGTGGGGCTGAATGTGGTTGAGTTTCTCTAGAGGTAAAAGTCCTTTGCCAACCAAATATAAAACTGAGCACAGTGGTGTGAGACGTCATCTATCCACCAACCCGGAAGCCGCGGCTGGAGGACTGGTGTGAGTTCAAAGCAAGCCTGGGCTATGCAGAGAAGTCTTGTCTCAAAAATCAAAACTAAACTAAAACAAACCAAACCCCCCAAAATGCCAGGGACTGGAGAGATGCCTCGTTGGTTAGGAGCACTGACTGCTCTTCTTCAATTCCCAACAACCACGTAGTGGCTCACAACCATCTGTAATGGGATCTCATGCTCTCTTCTGGTGTGTCTGAAGACAGCTAAAGTGTACTCATATACATAAAATAAATAATAAATAAATCTTTAAAAAAAACTAAAACAAAACAAAACTCCTCAAACACCAGGGACTGGGGAGATGGCTCAGTGATCTCAGTGTTTACCACTCCTCCAAAGGACCACAGTTTGATTCCCAGTGGCTGTAACCCCTGCTCCAAGGAGATCTTCATATAGACACAGAAATAAAAATGAACCTGAAGGGAAATTAACCGTAACCGTTTTGCAAAAATGAAAACAAAGGAGACAGTTTGTGTAAGGTGAACAGTGCCTCACATCCCCAGCACGTTCGTACAATGCTGGGCACGAATGTGGGCACCTGCAGCCTCTGCAGTGTGAGATGGGCACAGGCTGAGCAGAAGGGGCAAGCTTCCTTCATCTAGAGAACTGGTCTTGTTGAAATAGACGGAAAGCGGATTGGCAAGATGATTCAACGGGTAAAGCACTGATTGCTCTTCCGAAGATCCTGAGTTCAAATCCCAGCAACCAATGAGATCTGACCCCCTCTTCTGATGTGTCTGAAGACAGCAACAGTGTACTTATTTATAATAATAAACAAATCTTTGAGCCGGAGCGAGCAGCGACTGAGCAAGTGGGGCCAACTGGAGCGAGCGGGGTTGACTGGAGCTAGCAGAGGTCCTAAAATTCCATTCCCAATAACCACATGAAGGCTCACAACCATCTGTACAGCTACAGTGTACTCACATGCATAAAAATAAATAAATAAATCTTTAAAAAAAAAGAAATGGAAAGCAATGGAAGACATCTGATGTCTTGTTTGGCTTTCCTATACATAGAGGGAGGGAGCATATAAATGTGCCGTAGGACAGGTTTACCTAACATCAATACTAACTGCATCACTCCAGAGGCTCAGGCAGGAGAGTCTAAGACCTCCAGGTCCGCCTGGGCTGCTTAGCCCACTTGACTACTTTACTCAACAAGAACCAATTTGACAGGGCTGGGTGGACTCAGCGGCAGGCAGAACTCTTCTGAGGCTCTGGGCTCCACCACCACCCCTTCCAAAACAGAATGCAATGATGTGTTATATTGAGGGAAACCTGGTACAGAACCCACTGTGGTGCTGCATGCCTGGGGAGGCTGAAGGGGAAGGACCAAGGGCTGAAGGCCAGCTTAGGCTGAGGGAGACTCTGTCTCCACAGACCCACATGCAAGGAGTGGCTCATCTGAGCTCAGACTGAAAGCCTGGGAGTACGCCCTGTGTGACAAGGATTCCTGAAAAGAGGCTGTGTCTATTAAAGGCTGGGTGATTAAAATGTCAAGGTCTATGCTGAGTTTGGAATGCTGGAGGTCCGAAACCTAATTACAGCATCTCACAGGCTATCTTTCCGCCTTAAAGAGCCAACCCAGTCTGTTATGTCAGACCTAACATCCTGATAAACTGATAAAAACAAAACAATGGAATTTGTTAACTTAGAAAATCCTTTTCTTTCACTAGAAGGCTAAGAATGCTGACAGACAGCAAGCAAGGCCTGTCTGCCTGGTGGTGACCCAACTCTCTGATGTTTCTACGGATGCATTTTATAAATGCCTTCATTTATCTAGGAGTCATGACTCAGGCTTTTCCTTTCCCTCTCTGTTAACTTATCTATTCACTTTACATCCCAATCACAGCTGTCCCTCTCCTCCCAGCCACCTCTGCCCCTGCATGGTCCCTCCCGGTCCCTCCCCCACCCTTCCCTCCCTTTCTCCTCCGAGAAAGGGGAGGCCCCCCGGGGTACTAACCCATCCTGGCACTGCAGGACCTGGCACATCCTCTTCCACTGAGGCCAGATAAGGTAGCCCAGTTAGGGGAACAAGATCCGCAGGCAGGCAACAGACTCAGGGAGAGCACCCTCTCCAGTCTTTGGGTGACCGGCATGAGGAGTGAGCTGGGCATGTTATGTGTGTCCTGAGGGCCCTCATCCAGCCTGAGGATGCTCTGGTTGGTGGCTCTGTCTCTGAAAGCCCCCTGGGGTTCAGGTCTTCAATCCTTCCCCCAACTCTTCCATAAGAGTCCCGACCTCCAGCCACTGATTGGCTTGGTTATCTGCATGTGTTTCAGCCAGCTGCTGGGTGTGAGGACAGTTACTGGGTTTACTCTTAGGCTCCTGTCTGCAAGTGTAACAGAGTACAAGAGTGTCAGGGATTGGTGCGTGCCCATGGGATGGCTCTCAGGTTGGGCGGGTTATTGGTTGGCCATTCCTTCAGTCTGTGTTCCATCTTTGTTCCTGCACTTCTTTTAGACAGGACAAATTTTGGGTCAAAAGTTTCATGGGTGGATTGGTGTCCTTATTCCTCCACTGGGGGGCTGCTAGCCTTTAACCCAAGTGCTGGGGAGGCACAGGCTTAGATCTCTCTGTGAGTTCCAGGCTAGCCTGGTCTACATAGTGAGTTCCAGGACAGCCAGACTTTGTCTCAAAAACAAAACAAAACTCAAGAAACAAAATAATAAGTAGAAGTGCCTTGACTTATAATTTTCTTGATCCTATTACTATTAAAAACTCCATGAAGCTGCTTCCATGGGGAAACACTGGACTTTGGAGTAACCTAACTCTGTGCTCCTGGACCAGGACCACTCACATTTGGCTCTAGAATAAATTATCACTTCCTTTGAAGTGAGAACTGTGTTTGGGGTTGACACCTGCCACTGTCATGCAATATTCACACCTAATTCCAGCATTCCCGCCTGGGCTACATGCAGAAACTGTCACAGACCAAAAGGAAACAAACCAAAAGGTGCATGATCATGCCTGCCTTTAAACCCAGCAGAAGCAGGTGGACCTCTGGTCTTGATGTTTGTCCGGTCTACAAAGCCACTTCCAGGATAACCAGGGCTACACATAGAAACCATCTTGAAACCAAATCAAGTCAAACTGAACAAACACACAAAAGCCACAAGCGTCTGATAACCCAGCAGCTCTGGGTCTCGGGTTCCTGGTGGGCTTTAGCGGGTGCTGTCTCCGATGTTGGTATCATGAACCAGCTTGGCAGATCGCCCCCTGTCCCAATCCCACCCACAGGTGACAGGGACCCGTGCATCTGTTGCTGTGGCAACCGCCATACATTCCCAGAATCCACTTGGCTCACCTCCCATCTTTATGGCACAATCCAAATAAAAGGCAGACTCTCCTGACCTCTGCTCTCTTTTTCTGACTTCGTCTTCGTCGCCACCTTTGCCCTCTTTCCCCACAATAACTCACTCCCATGCGGAACCGCACTGGCCTGATTCTAACACAACAACCTGCACCCTAGCAGCAGGTCTATTGCTTTGGCCTAGCAGGGTCTGTGGCAGGGGACGGTTATCCAACCCCAGGAGACTTTAACTAGAATCCACTAGTTCAGTATTTATTCATTTAAAAGATTTATTTATCTTTGGTACACTGTACAGTACACTGTAGCTGTCTTCAGACACACCAGAAGAGGGCATCGGATCCCATTACAGATGATTGTGAGCCACCATGTGTTTGCTGGGAATTGAACTCAGAACTCTGGAAGAGCAGTCAGTGCTCAAGGCTGCGCCGTCTCTCCAGCCCCAGGATCTATTTTTATTGCATCTATTCCGTTATGCACGTGTGTGAACATAAGCATGACGCGTTTTGGAGTCAGAGAGTAGCTTGTAGGAGTTGTTTGTCTCCTTCTTTGGTTGGTTCCTGGGACTGAGCTCAGGCTGTTACCCACCAAGGTAGCTCTGGAGCTGGTTTTCACTTTTTTTGTTTTGTTTTGTTTTGTTTGTTTGTTTGTTTGTTTTCCCCGAGACAGGGTTTCTCTGTGTAGCCCTGGCTGTCCTGGAACTCACTCTGTAAACCAGGCTATCCCTGAACTCAGAAATCCTGCCTGCCTCTGCCTCCCAAATGCTGGGATTAAAGGCGTGCGCCACCACTACCCGCTGGTTTTCACATCTTTTAACCCTCTTGTCTTTACTTGGCCTACTCTACCTTAAATTCTGTGCTACCCTTCACAGGCCGCAAAGACTCCATCACCATAAATGATCCCACTCTCGAACTTTCCAGTGCATAAATCAACAATCAACACACCATTCTTCAAAAATGTCTTCTGCCTCTGCCTCTGCCTCTGCCCCTCTCTGCCTCTGCCTCTGCCTCCTGCAGGCTGAGATTAAAGGTGTGACCACTACTGCCTGGCTTGTTTAAACAGCCTTTAAAAGAAAAATATGTCAGCTTTACTTGGCTCCCATTTCCCTATCAATTTTTACAACCTAAGCTAATGCATAGCTGTAATCTTAAGTTATGTACTGGTCTATGCCCCTGACCCAAGAATAATGCATGTGTGTTTATACATTGCTTATGATAATCATTTTCTGGAAACAATATAAGAATATGCATCATAAATGTTAAAATCAATGTATGGATATTGCCTGATAAATAATGATATTTGTAATACTTTTCATTAACCTGTGTCAGTTGGATTTACTGACTTAATCCCTCGTAAAACTGTTAATATTTCTGTGAGGTAGCCCTTCTTCCTTCCCCATGTGATGCTCTCTGTACTGCTCAATGAGAGTAAATCTCTTTGTTATGGTCACACACTGGGGTAGGCTCATAGGACAGCCTTCATGTAGACAGATTCAGGCTCAGTCAACAGACAGCTGGGTATGACAGAGGACAAGGAGAGCAGGATGGAGAACTGAGATAAGGGTTTCCCCGACTTAAGGACACTGAGTGGAGGGGAGTGCTTTCATTTCCATCCTTAATGCGACGCAGATGCATTATTGCTGACTCGGAGTTAATTATTAATTCAATCGAGCCAAATGCACTTTTGGAGGCAAGATCTCACGGTATAGCCCAGGTTGATCTGGAATTTAAACTTCTCTTGCCTCAGCTTGCCAAGTGCTGCTATCACAGGCCTGAGTTTTGACACTGATAGCTCTCATGCATGTGTCCTCAAGAATAAACCATGTTTCGTTTCCTGTTTGGAGGTGTCTGTGCATGTTGGAGCATTTTTTAAACTATTTTTTTTTAATTATTTTTATTTTTATGGGGATTGGTCTTTTGTCTGCATGTGGGTGTCAGAAGCTCTGGAACTAAACTTATAGACAGGTATGAGCTGCCATGTGGATGCTGGGAGTTGAACCCAGGTCCTCTGTAAGAACAGTCGGTGCTCTTATACACCAAGCCATCCCTCCAGCCCCCTTCATTGGGTTCTCATATCTATTGCCCTCCCAATCCCGCAACACTAGGTAGGAGAGAAAGAAGATTAGAGGGAGAGGGGATGCAGAACTCTTTTAGACTACTTGCACAGATGAGGGGCATCAGGTCCTAGGGGCAAGTCCATTTATGGTCATCAGAATCTCTACCCAACCAGCAACTCAGCAAACACAACAGCAGGAAGCAACTGTGTGAGCAGCAGTGGCCTTAGAGGGCTCCGTTCCAGTCCAGGACTCCCACAGTTAGACCCTGTCAGAAGGTCCCAGAATTCCAAACTTCACACACTTGCAGAAATTATCTGCAGCTGGCAAAACCCTGATCCTGCACGAGGCAAATCATGAAATCACCTGCTCTGAAGCAGAGTCTTAGCCCACACCCAGACTAAAACAAAAACAGTCACAGCCGGGCGGTGGTGGCACACGCCTTTAATCCCAGCACTTGGGAGGCGGAGGCAGAGGCAGGTGGACTTCTGAGTTAGAGGCCAGCCTGGTCTATAGAGTGAGTTCCAGGACAGCAAGGGCTACACAGAGAAACCCTGTCTCAAAAAACCAAAAAACAAACAAACAAACAAACAAACAAACCATGGACTGTCTCTTTCATTAGGATCCTCCGTGGGGAACCATGGAGAAGGTCGTCACCTCTAATCTCCTGTAGAAGGCCTCTCTGCACTCCCAGCCACGACCAAGCCAAACTCAAGCCTGCCTCTGTCATCATGCCAAGGACAACCACCATGAGACCAGCCGGAGCTCCCATTTCCCTGCCCCAACACACATCCAGTCCCGGGCTGGATCCAGCCTGCAGGCCCCCCACTCTGTTCTCAGTTCTTCCAAGCAGCCTGAGAACCAGACAGCCCCAGCACCCTTGCAGGCCCAGGGGCCCCCGAGCCACCTCCTGCTGTCCTGCACCTCAGACTGTGCTCTCCAATCCCCGGAGCAGTGTGTGTGTTGGGGGGGGGGGGTGTCCCTAAGACCCAACACCTGCCTGGTGACAGTGTGGGAGCCCTGTGGCAGAGCAGACACAGGACCCATACCTACATTTATGTAGTTTTTCAGAGAATTAAGGGTTTCAGACCAGAATGGGGTACATAAAACCTTATCTCAAAAAATCAAAACAGTAGCCAGTGGTGGTGGCTCATGCCTTTAATCCCATTGCTGGGCAGGCAGAGGCAGTCAAGCAGATTTCTGAGTTCCAGGACAGCTAGGGCTAAACAGAGAAACCCTGTCTTAGGGGGTGGTCGGTGGGAGTGGGATGGGATGGGATGGAGGGAACCAAAACCAGAGCTGGAGAGTTGGCTCAATGGTTAGAGGCTTTGTTGTGTTTGGCACCCATACGACAGCTCACAATTGTCTGTAACCCCAGTTCCAGGGGATCCAATGGCATCTTCTGACCTCTGGGGCTACCAGGTACACATGTGGTACACATGCATACATGCATGCAAAAGGATCATATACATAATATTTTTACAAAAATCTAAAAAGCAAAGCCCAAAACAAATCATACCAAAACAATGACTGGGGCTGTAGGTAGTGGCAGAGGGCTTGCCTGGCACACATGCAGCCCCGAGTCTATCCTCAGTAAACCAAATAAGGAAACTAGGAACACTGAGAACCTGCTAATTACAAAGCACCTGATCTAGCTAGCTGGGCAAGGAACACTTGTCATCCCAGCACTTGAAGGACTGGGGCAGGAAGATGGGGACTTCAGGGTAGCCTGGGCAATTGAGTGATATGAAATAAAGTATGTTGGGTAAGATTGCACACACCTTACTTGGAAGGCAGGGGCAGGTGGATCTCTGAGTTCAAGGCCAGCCTAATCTACATAATGATTCCAAGCCAGTCAGAGCTGCCTGGTGAGCTGCATGGTAAGTTCCAAGGTGATGGGACTACACAGAGAAACCCTGTTAGGAAAAAACAAACCGGGCTGGAGAGATGGCTCAGTGGTTAAGAGAACTGACTGCTCTTCCAGAGGTCCTGAGTTCAATTCCCAGCAACCACATGGTGGCTCACAACCATCTGTAATGAGATCCAATGCCCTCTTCTGGTATGCATGAAGAGAGTGACAATGTACTCACATAAACAAATAAATAATTTTTTTTTTAAAAAAAAAAAAGGAAAAAACAAACAGCCGGGCAGTGGTGGTGCATGCCTTTAATCCCAGCACTTGGGAGGCAGAGGCAGGCGGATTTCTGAGTTCGAGGCCAGCCTGGTCTACAGAGTGAGTTCCAGGACAGCCAGGGCTACACAGAGAAACCCTGTCTCGAAAAACAAAAACAAAACAAAAAAAGAATTGGATCTGGAGTATTTCAATTGTGAGGCTGGCACACTTTCCCCCAAAAGTTAAAAGAAACGTAAGATTAAGACTTTGGATACCGAGCAGGAGAGGGGCTGTAAGGAGAATAAAAGCAGCCCTGTTGATGACTGAAAATGACCAAGCACCCACCTAACAGACGAGGAATCAGCTTTGAAGTGGGAGTCCAGTTGGAAGCTCTGGACCGTTTAAAAAACTGGACCACTTACCCCAGGATGGTACGGCCCAAGTGGGCTGGGTCTTCCCACATTAATTGTTCATCAAGAAAATGTCGGGGGCAGGAGAGATGGTTCAGGGGTTAAGAGCACTGACTGCTCTTCCAGAGATCCTGAATTCAATTCTCAGCAACCACATGGTGGCTCACAACCATCCATAATGAGATCTGGTGCCCTCTTTTGATGTGTCTGAAGACAGCTACAGTGTACTCACATAAAATAAATAAATAAATCTGTAGCTTGGTCTACAGAGTTAGTTCTAGGACAGCAAGGCTATACAGAGAATCCTGTCTCGAAAAACCAAAAAAAAAAAAAAAAAAAAAAAAAAAAAAAGATACAACCAAACAAAAGAGTCAGGGCTTCTAAGCTAGGCGGGAAGGGACACTTTAAAAGGGTGGGGCACATGCATGCGCAATTAACGAGCGGTTGCCAGTACTAAATATGGCAGCATCCACTCAGGCCCTTAACTCCGCTCACGTGACGGGGCGGGACCGACACTTAGCCCACTCCCCCTTCTGACACGCCTACTTTACGACTGTCCAATGAGCCTGAGGCTTTGGGTACGCCCTCTTCCACCCTCACCAATAGCCGGCCGACAGCGTGCTTATATCCAATCATCATCTCCTCCTCTGTTGAGTGATAAGCCAGCTGTCCAGTGAGCAACGTCCGAGTTGGGCTCCAGGCAGGAAGCGCTGTAGCGCGCGTCCAGGGGCGCGGCGTACAACCGGACGGGTGGCTCTCTTCGCAGCTCGAGGAGGCGAACTGGGCGGCAGGTAAGTGGCGGGTCCCGAGGCCGGGGCTGCGGTGCAGTGCGCGGCTGTGGGTTCGCTGAAAGGGACGCCGCGGGGCGCGGTGCAGCGGGAGGAGTGGGCGCGCAGCGGCGGGAAGGTTAGGCTCCTCGAGCCGGCGGCCGTTGGGCTCCAGTGAGCATGCGCCAGGGGCGGGCCAGCCGTTAGCGCGTTGGCTTCCGGGAACGACGTTATGGCGGCGCTCGGAGGCCCGCGTGTGTCCGGTGGTGGGACTGAGGCACAGGGCAGATCCACGCTGCGTTTTCGGTCGCGGCGAGAGGACCCAGCCTGTCTGGGCAGACGTCCCGAGTCTGCTTCCCGTCTTGCTCCGCGGCTCTCCCAGGAGATCCTCCTCCACACTCCAAAGCGGAAGGCCGGGCTGCGGCCCATAGGAACGTGGCCATTCTCCCGGTGTCGCTTTCCGAGTGTGAGACCGGTTCAGCCCGTTGCATCTCGTCCTCCTGGGCCTAGTTGAAACTTTAGGTCTGTGACAGCCTGGGTTTTCACTTGTTTCATTTTCCTGATTGAACCACGGCCTGACGTATATGTGGGCATACGCACCGTGTTGCACCTCATCTAGTTCCTGGAACCTCTTGTGTATCTCATTTCTTGAAACAGGAGCTCTTTACATAATCCTGGCCGTTCTTGAACTCTCTGAAGACCAGGTCGGGCTCGAACTCGCCGAGATCCTCTTGCCTCCGTCCCTGAGAGCACTGGTATTAATAAAGGCGTATCTCACCATGCCTGGCTTCACATTTGTCCTTTAACCAGCACAATAAATGTTTTTAAAGCAGTACTGCCTAAAGTCAAGAGTACACATCTGAGAGGCCATTAAGATAGGTTCTACTGAAATCGAGGCTGTCCTTGAGGTTTTTTATTGAGGTGTATATATTTGAATACCCGTGTGCAGGTGCTCTTGGATCCTGGAGGTACTGTCCCTGGGGTTAGAAGGTTATTGTGAACTAAGAAACCTACGTCAGGTCGAATGAAAGAACATCAAGCACTCTTGAGCAACATTGGCCACCTTGCCTGGCCAGTCTTGAAACTTCTAAGGTTTTTTTGGTTGTTGAGGCAAGATCTCACTATGTAGCCCAGGCTGGCCTGGAACTCACAGAGATCTGCTTGTCCCTGACTCAAGCATTTTTAAAATATTCTAGCATTTGGGAAGTGGCATTTGGTGGCAGGAGGATCTGGAATTCAAGACTAGCCTGAACTACATAGCAGGTTTGAGGGGCTGCACGAGACCCAATTTCTTGGCCATTCAGGTGTTTGAACCCAGAGATGTGTGATTCTTTTCTCCCCAGGAATGGCTTTGAGCTCTTGCGTGACTCATGTTCTCCCACTTCAGTTCCCCACCCCAGCTAATTCCCTTTCAGTGGATTGGTTTCTCCCCACTGTTGCTCTTATCTTCCACTCCATCTTGAGCAAATTCTTCTTTTTTGTTTTTGCTTTTGTATTTCGAGACAAGGTTTCTCTGTGTAGCCCTGGCTGTCCTGGAACTCACTCTGTAGACCAGGCTGGCCTCGAACTCAGAAATCCGCCTGCCTCTGCCTCCCAAGTGCTGGGACTAAAGGCATGCGCCACCACTGCCCGGCATGCAAATTCTTACTGAATCACCCAACTCCTGGCCAAGTTACCAGTTCAGGCACATAGGCCCTGGCTGCCCCCTCCTCTCTAGCTGTCTCTGCTTCACACCTTTGGTGGGATGTAGTGTTTTAATGACTGATACCTAGTTAAAGTGTTTTCACTTTGTGTAGGGTGTGTGTATGTTGATTTGGGGGACTTGCACCTTTACCTACAGCACAGTGACAAGTCAGATGTGACTTAGCTGGAGTAGACTCTGCCTGCTGAGAGTATACTATGTGTACTCAGTGGACACTGAGTAGGCCATTGGTGTAATCCAGACAAAACAATGCTACCCAAACGACACCATGATATTCTTATATGCTGTGGCATCAGCACAGTCAACATACTTCACCACCTTTAAAAAAGAAAACCTTCAGCCGGGCATTGGTTGCACACGCCTTTAGTCCCAGCACTTGGGAGGCAGAGGCAGGTGGATTTCTGAATTCAAGGGAGCTGGTCTATAGAGTGAGTTCCAGGACTACACAGAGAAACCCTGTCTCGGAAAAAAAAAAAAAAGAAAAAGAAAAAAGAAAACCTTCTGGATAGGTTGAGATGGCTGATTAAGAGCACCGGGGTTCAGTTCACGTGATCTCATATTGTTTGGCTATAAAAAGGAATGCAGCATTTATTCCCATTGTATTGTGGGTGAATGCTGAATGGCAGAGTGAAGGAATCAAAAAGTAAAAGGCCGGTGACGTTGTCTGAACCTATTTATAGAAAATGTCCAGAAAAGGCTAGTCTGCAGAGATGAGAAGCAGATTAATGGTTCTGGGAGTTAATCGGTAGTTGTGGGGTATAGAGTTCAGGGTTTTCTCACATGCTAGGCATTTATTGTTGAGCCACACCCCAGGCTCAGGGGCTTTTTAAGATCTACTAATTTGTTTTCTAGAAGTGTTTTTGTCTGAATGCATTTATATTCAGAGTGCATGCTTGGTCAGAAGAGGACATTGTCTCATTGAAACCAGAGTTATGGACAGTTGTGAACCATCATGTGGATGTTGGGAATTGAATCCTGGCACTCTGAAAGATCATGTGCTCTTAATCAATCAGCCATCTCTCTAGCTCATCCAGAAGGGTTTTGTTTGTTTGTTTTTTTAAGGTGGTGAAGTATGTTAGAGCTGATTGTGTGAGCATTTGTGACTCCTGAATTGTGTACTTTGATTGGTGAATTTTAAACAAAAGGTCACTTCAACTTGGGGCCAGCCTTTGTGGGAAGTGTCTAGGTGGGCCTAACTGGATTTGGTAAGTGGGATTTACTGGGTATGATTTGTTGGTCAGTCAAGACTGCCCCTGATAATGGAGTAATTATTTGTGAGATGGGGGATGCAGCCCTTGGGTTGAAACAAAAAGCTTTGCTGTAGGCCGCTTGAATTTTTTTGTTGTTGTTGTTTGTTTTGGTTTTTGGTTGTTTGGGTTTTTGGAGACAGAGTTTCTCTGTGTAGTCCTGACTGTCCTGGAACTCACTCTGTAGACCAGGCTGGCCTCGAACTAGAAATCCACCTGCCTCTGCCTCCCAAGTGCTGGGATTAAGGCGTGTACCACCACCGCCCAGCCAGGCCGCTTGAATTAAACTTGTAAGGATATGGGAAAGCAGCTGGTAATGGTTCTGGAGTGGAAAAGGCATATGACTGTAGACAAAATTGGGGAAAACAACATAGAAATGACTGAATATCATTGGATAAAGTCGTGGAGAGAATGAATAAGAGGGCTAGAAGTGGGTCCTAGTATGTTAGCATCTGACCTCAGGAAGATGGAACTCTTTTTGCAGGCTAGCAGAGACAAGCCTGGCTGGTGTGTGACTTATACTTGGTGTGTAAGGGTTTAATGAAGTGAAGAATGAACTCATCTCCTGAGAATTCCATTTAGCATCTCAACTGGCTGGCTTTCTTGCTGGCCTGGCCCAATGGGATCCTCTTCATAAAAGCTCTTAATGATTCCCCTGTGTAGACCACAAACAGCAGGGGAGGCTGGGCTGGGCATAGCAAGGAAAATGCTGCTTGTACGCACCCAGGCAGGTACGACTTCAGGTCCAAGCTGTGGGTTCCAGGAGCTCCTTGGGAGGGTGGTCTGAGAAGCCTCCTCATTAGTGCCAGAACTTGAATGTCAGGGAGGACACATTAGCCAGGCAAATTGATGCCAGCTTGTAACTGCCAGTTCTGGACCAGCTAGGACCATGGGGCTGTCTATAAAATCTTGCATGTGCAGACTTGAAAACAGGGCATCCTTCAGGTGGAGGTTCTGGTCAGATAAAGTATGGGGAAGTGAGCAGGAACCAGGCCTTGAAGGCTAAAGCAAAGAATCTGTGTGATAACTATCACTTATTTGACCTGTGTTGTTGGGGATAGAACCTGGTGGGTCAGTGCTCCAGCACTGGGCCACATCCCCATCTGTAATATGGACTTGGTATTTCACTGTAGACCTTAGGATGCTTGGGGAGGGTGGCACTGGATGGGAGAGTGGTGTGTAGCAGATGGGAGGTGCTGAGAGGATGGTGACAAAGGGCAGTAGACTAAGTGGGAAGTCCTGTATACCACTGAGCTCTGCCTGTCTCCAGGGCTTGCCCCTGCCAACCCCGTTCCTTACCCCCTGCTCTGCCAAGTGAGTTTTTCTGTGCTTCTCAGATGCATTTCTGCCTTACCCTCTCTTCTGTTCTCAGTGCCATGGCAGAACAGGATGTGGAAAATGAGCTTTTGGATTATGATGAAGATGAAGAGCCCCAGGCACCCCAGGAGAGCACTCCAGCTCCCCCGAAGAAAGATGTCAAAGGCTCTTATGTCTCCATCCACAGTTCTGGCTTCCGGGACTTTCTGCTGAAGCCAGAGCTCCTGAGAGCTATAGTTGACTGTGGCTTTGAGCATCCTTCAGAGGGTATGCTACTCTGGTGCCACCCCAGTATGCCCTCTTTCCAGAGTTACTCCTACTCATCTGAGCTTCTCCTGTGCCTTGCATAGGGGGTATGCCCCCCCCCCCCCCATGAGTCAGTTATATCAGCAGCCTCTATGCAAGCAGATGGTTGGGGCCTGGCAGTAGCTCGTTTCTTAACTCGTACATTTTTTTTTTCTTCTTTAGTCCAGCATGAGTGTATTCCCCAAGCCATTCTGGGTATGGATGTCCTGTGCCAGGCCAAGTCTGGGATGGGCAAGACAGCTGTGTTTGTGCTGGCCACCCTGCAGCAGATTGAGCCCGTCAATGGCCAGGTAGGTTGTGGGCTCTTTTCTGGGCTAGAGTGACCATATGACAGGACAGTCTTGGGTCTCATGAAACTGCTTCCATTTTCTCTTTGTGGGCTTTTGAATTTAACCTGGGAAATGAAATTATACTGACTTCAGTCACCATGGTTACTGCTGATTTGTTTTGCAGGTGTTCTAATACCACCATTGTAGATAAATTGTAGGATCTCAAGATTTACACTGGAGTCCAGGATAGGAAGCTGAGGGGAAATAAAAAGAAAAGTGATGTTGTGGTGGGCAGGAGTGTGGCTGTAAAGTGGAGCTCTTGGGTGGCCTGAGTGAGGCTTTGGCTTGTGTTCTTGGGTGGGTATCTCCTTGTCTTTTTGGGGTCTGAAAAGAGTGTAAGGATTTAAGGAAGGGCTATGCTGTGGGTGGTCAAAAAGACATGGCAGCCCGTGTAACTCTTTTATCTTGGATCAGTGCTGACATTCTCTGTTCCTGGCCTACTGTAACTATGAGGAGGATAGGTCAGGGTGAGGAGAAGTGGAGATATTTGGGCTTCAGATGGCTTGTGGGAAAAGAACTATTGTAATAGGTTGCTGTGGGTTTGAGATAGGGTGGTGTGGATTCTGGGAAAGACCTGTATGTTGCTCTATAGGTATCAGTACTGGTCATGTGCCACACGAGGGAGCTGGCCTTCCAGATCAGCAAGGAGTATGAGCGCTTCTCTAAGTACATGCCCAGTGTCAAGGTAAGCCTCCTCCGGTGCTGTGTTGGGTACCGTGTGGCCTTCTGGAGCCATGCTGGCTTCAGCTTCAGCTCAAGCAGCACTTATCAATCTTGAGGTTTGTGGTAACTTATGTTCCTTATTAGCCTGATGAATTATTCCCAGCCTCCAAGGACTGTGCTGGTCCCACATACCTCAGCCTTGCCCTTTTTCTTCAGGCTCCCCTGGGTTCTGAAGGAGTGGGACTGGAGTGTCAGGTCCCCTCAGGATGGGTGGGACCTATACTGTAAGGATCACTGCCCCCAGATGGGTGAAAACAGCTTTCTTTCTGTCCCCACAGGTATCTGTGTTCTTTGGAGGCCTCTCCATTAAGAAGGATGAAGATGTGTTGAAGAAGAACTGTCCTCATGTTGTGGTGGGGACACCAGGCCGGATCCTGGCACTCGTGCGGAGTAGGAGTCTCAACCTGAGGAATGTGAAGCACTTTGTGCTAGATGAATGTGACAAGATGCTGGAACAGCTGGGTGAGCATCCTACTGGCCTGTCCAGCTGGTTTCCCACTTAGAGTCACAGCCATTTTCTAGGGGGCCTGAGGGGGCAGGCAATGGCTCTCATAGTGGGTCACATGGGTGGCCAGATCTCAGGGTTCCTAGGAGAAGCCTAAGGGAAAATTCAAAGGTTAACAGAGTATGTGCTGCTTCTGAACCCAAGTTGATTGGGACCATAGGCCCCATGAGCTGCCGTCCCTTTAGGATATGTAGGCACACCCAGGGAATCTAGAGGAGTAGAGTGGCCTCTGCCACCCATCAGGGGCTGGGAGAGATGGGCATGTGTCCTGGGAAGCAGCTGCAGCTCTCACGCCAGTGGCTGTCTCTGCCTCAGGCTCCCTTTCCTGAAGCGTGGCTCAAGGCGCACTGGCAGGGCCGCTCCATGCTGGCAGCGAGTAAGTGGACCGCAGCTCCTCCCATGCCTGCGCTCCCGCCCATCCGAGCCCAGCCCCTCAGGCAGTGGGGACACCCCTGGGCCCACTCCACCACGGCTATGGTGCCAGTGTTGTCTGGCCCAGGTTGGGAAGGGCTGGTTCCTCTGGTGTGGGTTTGCTCAGTTAGACAAAAATACTGAGGCTTGCTATTTGTTGGCATCCCATCCAGACATGCGCCGGGATGTACAGGAGATCTTTCGTCTGACACCCCATGAGAAGCAATGTATGATGTTCAGCGCCACCCTGAGCAAGGAGATCCGGCCAGTCTGCAGGAAGTTCATGCAGGATGTGAGTAGGGTGACGCCCCAGCTGGCTGCCTGCCTGCCCACCGTGGCCAACACCTCAGCGCAGCAGCTTTGGCCTTCCCTGATGGGCTAGGCCACTCTGCGACAAGCACACTGCTCTCATGGCCTGGAGGATGCTAGGAGGCTTCGACGGCCTCCTTCCTTCCCCTGGTTTGTCAAACTGGGAGCTGAGTGGTCCACACCTGAGCCAGAGGCAGAGCTTACCATCCGGCTTTTGGGAGAGAATTGTTTACTGAGGTTGGGTGCAACAGGTCCTCTGGGAATCATCAATACAGAGGAGCTGCTCCCTGGAAGGTTCCGGGCACATGAGACGCCCAGAAGTGAGCCCTACTCGCCCCTTCCTGCTTCCCTCCCCACACAGCCTATGGAGGTGTTTGTGGACGACGAGACCAAGCTCACACTGCATGGGCTGCAGCAGTATTACGTCAAGCTCAAGGACAGTGAGAAGAACCGTAAGCTCTTCGACCTCCTCGACGTGTTAGAGTTTAACCAGGTCATTCTTCTTCCTTGCCTACACCAAGATATGGGCCTGTGGGCGATTATCCATGGCCTAAACACCATTCTCCTCCAGGTGGTGATCTTTGTCAAGTCTGTGCAACGCTGCATGGCCCTGGCCCAGCTCCTAGTGGAACAGAATTTCCCAGCTATAGCTATTCACCGAGGCATGGCCCAGGAGGAGCGGTGAGTGCATGAGTGAGTGATGTCCACCAGGGCCAAGGGTCCTCACACCTAGGGCTCAGGTTTAATGCCTCTGCTTGTCTCCTGCTCTAGCCTGTCCCGATACCAGCAGTTCAAGGACTTCCAGCGCCGCATCCTGGTGGCTACTAATCTCTTTGGCAGAGGTATGGACATTGAGCGAGTCAACATCGTCTTCAACTACGACATGCCAGAGGACTCAGATACCTACCTTCACCGAGTGAGTGCTCCCTCCCAGTGGTGGGGGGGAGTCAGGGCCTCCCCTCGCCCTTCCTCAGACCCTGAGGAGTTCCTGTCTCCTGACCCCATCTTTGTAGGTGGCTCGTGCCGGTCGCTTTGGTACCAAGGGCCTGGCAGTCACTTTTGTATCAGATGAGAATGATGCCAAAATCCTTAATGATGTTCAGGACCGGTTTGAAGTGAATGTGGCTGAGCTTCCAGAAGAAATAGATATCTCCACATACAGTGAGTGCCTGGGGCCACTCAGGGCAGGAGCTGGGCTTCAGGAGCAAAGGCCCTCTATCCTCACTGTGTCTTTCTTGTCTTTACAGTTGAGCAGAGCCGGTAACCGTGTGTAGCCGGGGCACCATGGCCACACTCTTTCCCAGCTGCTGCTTCAGATCCTCTTTCTAGGTGACAAATCGGTGTCTCATTTTATTGTTCCAAAGCTTTAGCTATGTAAGAATAAACTTTTATTGTGAATGCCTGGCTCCAGCCCCATTCCTTTCAGTCAACATCTCATGGGGTCGGGTCAAGCCAGCAAACCTATCTACCAGCAAGCATACCATCTTTTTTTATCAGTATATTTAATTTTGTGTGTCAACATTGAAAGGTTTACAGGTTAAAAAAATTACAAAACCTAGTCTTTTAACTGTGAGACCCTCTGCCCTGGATGTGGGGCAGCCAGGCCTCTGTACCGTGAGCCTCAGCAGCAGGCGGGTGGGTCCTCAGTGCCAATGTGGCATCGTCAGTCAGTCTTAGCTTAAGGAAACTGAACCCAGCACCCTGGCAAAGAGCCCAGTCTCAAGGGATCTTCCCTTTTGTCCTAGGACTGCCTGCCTTGTGTACCAGGCACTGGGCTGCAGGTCTGGGCTGTCTGCCTTCTGTTTCTCTGGTAGGCAGTAGCTGTGGTGAGGCAGAGGCAACCAGAAGCAGGACCAGTGGGCCCTTGCCCTGTGCTGGGCTTACATCCCTTCTTTATCTGAAGTGGGGCCAAAGGCGGGAGGATGGCAGGAACAAAAGGCAAGGTGATGGCCTTGAGTATGTGCTGCTGTCCTGCGTGGACCTTGCCTTCACATCCCTGATTCTGAGGGTCTGAGAGCCTGCAGAGGAAGGAGGCCCTTGAGGCTGAGCTCACCCAGGCATGCCTCCCAGCCCTACTGCAGGCCAGCCCCTTACCCGGGTTTGGCTGGTGCCAGTGCCTGTTGTGGAAGAGTTGAACTCTGTGTACTTGCTCCCCGTAACCATGCAGGCCCATTTCCAGTACTCTTCCCTCACCTGTGAGCCCAAGGCATCAGGTTATAGGAAGGAAAGGAGCTGGGCTTGGGACTCAGGTCGGGCCTTGCCTCCTCCCACCCCTGGTTCTTCCTGTAGCCAGCTCTGGTCGTCAGCCTACCTTTTTGTTGAGCAGACAGAGTGTCACATAGAGGAAAAGGCCCTGCAGGCAGTTGAGCAGGGTAAAGATGTAGGATAGCCATGTGCTATGAGGGTTGAAGAGGAACAGGCCGAAGCCCCAGGTACAGCCCAGCACGAGGAGCTGGGCAATGGCTGTGATGGTCAGCACCCTGTGGGGGTGACAGCTGCAGCTAACAGCCTGGTCCCCAGCCCTTCACACCCACCTGCTCAGCCCCAGCCCTCACCTGGCTCTGCCCAAAGCCTCCCTCCCTGCCCCTCTCACCTCGCCTTCCTTAGTTTCTTCATGTTTGGGTTGATTTCAGAAAACTTCTTTGTGAGCTTCCAGACAGTGATCACGAAAATGGCGGCATTGCACTGGAGTGGGGATCATGGGTCTCGGTTATGGGGTTGCAAGCAGTAGTACTTAGCTGCTCAGGCCTCCAGTACCCAGAGAGTACTTACGAAAATGATGAAGGCCACGGGTCCCGAAAAGCTCCAGAGAAAGCCCTGCTTCCTGAAGTCCAGCCAGCAGCTAGGGGAGGAGGAGGTGCCGCATCAGTGCCCCAGCCCAGCCCGGCCCCAGCCCAGCCCCAGCCCGGCCCCAGCCCAGCCTGGGCATTACTCCAATACACTCACTATGTTGCATGCCCATAGCCATCCATTTTGACAGCTGCCATTGAGATGACCACGATGAGGAGGGGCACCCCGTAGCCAATCAGGCAGCGTTGCCATGTACTCAGGCCTTGGCCCTGGAACACACGCACCACCAGGAAGTAGAGCTCCACACCCTCCAGTGCCATCCAGCAGAAGGCGGCCAGGAAGCAGAAGTGCAGCATCACGGCCACCAGGCGGCAGCGTAGGCCCACCTGTGGGTGCGGAGCGGAGCCTTAGGAGGAGTCAGTGCAGGGCAGGACCACTGGGCTTCAAAGCCTCATACCCGAGCAGCTGGACTCCATCAGGTCCTGGTTCCACACTGAGCCCCAGGCCTTACTCCTAGGACTTGATTCTAGTGAGGTCAAGACAAGAACGTACCTCGCCCCCTTCATTCTCAACGCCAACCAGGAATATGATTGAGCCCAGGAAAAGGCAGATGCACAGGTGTAGGTGCACCATGGTTCGAGAACTCTGGATGGGCTTCACCAGCAGGAAGGTCAGGATACACAGAAGCAGGCAGATCAGGGACAGCAACAACCCCACCTTGGTGATCAGTTCCAGCCTTGGGTCCTAGAGGCAGGCAACCAGGATGAGTGGTGTTCCCTCACACCCCTCTGAGAGGGGTGCTCCTCTTTCCCTACACTCAAAAACCCAGTTGGGGCCCTCCTACCTACGATCCTACATCCTGTCTTGGACCACAGGGCCACCTGGCTAATCAAGCTGACCATGTGGGCTAGGTTATGGCCATGTTCAGGAAGCCACACTACCTGGGACATTCTCCACACAGCCTTTTTTTTTTTTTTTTTTTTTTT
>JADRCD010167115.1:0-14118 GCA_019843815.1 Montemys delectorum
AAAAAAAATGAGGAGTCTCCTGACAGGAATTAGAGTCACAGATAGACACTCATTTCCACTAAACATACCTCAGAGGAAGAACAAAGTACTAAACTACTTTTTCACCTCTCTTCTGCATCTCAGAAGTATTCTGAAGATGCCTCCCGTTGGCCTTGTCTAAGCCTTCCAGTCGAGAGCCCTAGGACTCTACCTTTAGGAAGGAATTTCAGCTTATAGAGCAGAGGAGAGAAGACATCAAGATGAAACATAAGGGGTGAAGACAGAAGGAATCACCAGTGTGAACTGGGAAAAAACAAAAGAAAAGAAAACAAAGCAAAAAGAACAGTTGCCATGTTACTGAATTTTGGCCACATGCACAAACTAAACTAAGTGCCACATTTAGCATTCTTAAACTGCCTTCAAAGACTTTGCCCAACATTCCGAAGGATGTTGTTGAGAATACCAAAGCCATTTCACAAAGCAATATGTTCTACCATGTTCAGTTAGTTCTGACAGAAGCCGCTTGAGTGGGTCTTGGATTTCCAATCAGTCCATGGGGCATGAATAGGGAAGGGATGATGTCCATCCCTATGTGGCTAGGATGCTTCCTCCTCAGTGGAAATGTGTGTGTGTGTGTGTGTGTGTGTGTGTGTGTGTGTGTGTGTGTATGTGTGTGTGTGTGACTAAGTAGAGAGCTGGTAGAAAACAATGGAGCTTAGGTGTCAGCAAAGGCAGACATATTCCCATGGTGTTTACTCAACAGATACAATGCTCATTTCTTAGGAAAGATAAAACTGCAATAAATTCTAAACTGAAAAAATGAGCTTTATACGGAGAACAATTGAGAAAATGAATATCCAAGAAAGAAGTAATCTCAGGATGTTTTATTTCCCCACTTCTTTGAAAGACACATTGTTTAATAGAGGAATTGTTGCAGAGATGTGTTGTCTATTTTTTCTCCAAGACTTTTCTTTTTCTGACAAATTCTGTGTCAGAGGTAGTGGATATTGGAATATTAAGCTTGCACTTGAAGTAGTTAGACTAGTTTTATATTAAACTATCTCTATGTTTATGTTGGCGTTTTATCAGCCAACTGTCCATGGAACCAGCGATATAAACATATATTTTGGTGTAATTTTCTTTTTTAATACTTACCCTCATTAGACACTTTCCCCATGACATTTAACATATATAGATATAGTCATGTTGTACAACCTAACACTTGCTAGTTATACAGATTCTAAATGATTTCATATAGACTCTAAGTTCTACTTCCCATTAGTCTTGTTAGCTCCCTCAGATCAAGGTTAGATGTCACCGCATTTGACCATAGCAGTCCCTAGCATAATTCAATTTTAGACTGAGGCAGGATATACATGCTAGCTGGTATTCCAAGGAAACCAATGGCAATGAACTAAGAGTTATTCCTCATCTTCTTCATCCTTACTTCCCTAGGAGATGGCTTGCTTATCTTCTAAAATATTAGCAACTGTCCATTTACTGGAAACTTAGAAGAACTATAAAAGCAAGTATTAAACTTGCCAAAAAGTGTTTAGACACAATTATGTTAATAAGAATAAACTCAAAAGGTATGGCTGGAACTTCTATCATTGTGAGCTGTTGGGTTCCTTTTCTATTGATTAATTAAAATAAATGAGTGGAAAAGAGTTCAGGGCAACGTAAAAGCTTATTAACAAGAGACACAGACCCCTCCAGCAGGTAGGCCTCAGAGCTGAGATTGCTGACCCTAAGGCATCTGGCTTTTTATTTGGTTTTAGATAGTGTCCTGGGGACTGTCCTCTTCTATTAGTCCTAAGGTACCCACCCTTCTGATGCAGGGATTGGCTTTCCTGTCTCTGCGTCCATGTTGCATGCTGATAGGGTCTTCCATATTAGAGAGCAGGTACAGACACGACTGCTAGTTAGTTTAAGGTTTGTTTGCTTATAACAAATAAGAGTATTCCTCAACCTCCCAGTTTGTTGTTGTAACAACTGTGAAAGAGAAAAATGAAGCAGACGAGTGGAAATAGAAACTTGCTACATTCTACTCACCCCCTTCCCAGGGGTCCACAGCCTTACTTCCCTATCTGAGGGGGTTCTTCAAAATCCTGCTGGAGGAGCAATGGCCTCTCTGGATACTTAGGGCTCATAGGGGTACTTTAAACGAGACTCCTAGTCAGGTCAGGAGGGAGGAAGAGCCACGGGTCGCCAATAGATGCTGCTCAGGGAGTTGCTTGAGGGTTTAATTTGAAGATCTGACTACATATTCATACTCTGTTCTATTGGATACAGCTTTTACAAGAAGTTTAGAGAGGCATGGCTTAGGCCATTGCATTAACACAGACCAGCTACATTAAGCTCTTTTATTCATACATGGCCCTCTACATAGCCCAGACTTGGTCAGCACTACAGTCGGAGATAGCAGAACAGCCTACCATTCACATCATTCGGGTCCCTGGGAAGCATGGCCCAGGGACATGAACATGGAGTCAGGCCACAGCATAGGCTATGGATATTCACATGTTGTCTCAGCCACATTAGGTCCACCGATCCATACAAGGCTCTCAGCAGCATTGTGGGGCATGGTGGTTCTTTGCGGAGGTCTAATCTAGAGAGCAGAGCGTTCTCAGGCCTCCATCATGGCCAAGATCTAGGGTTATCCTGTGTGCAGGCAGCTTGTTTTGGGGCTAAGTCTGCATCTGCTTAAGCTCTGGACTTCTGCACGTGATCCAGTCAACTTCATTGGGCAATGACTTGATCCACCTCATTCTTGCCCAACACCATTGTGACATCACCAAATCCAAGACCATCTACCTTGTGGGGGACCACCCACAGGGGATTTTCCCTACCACATTAATCATTAATCAAGAATATGTTTCGACAGACTTCCTTACAATTCATGGGACGCAGGCATTTTCTCAGTCGAGGTTCCCTCTTCCTAGGTAACCTTAGCTTGCATCACACTGACAAAGATTAACTATTACATAGCCCACCAAGTGAATATTTTCTAGGCAATATTGCCAGCTAATGCACATGACATTGGTTGTCAAACATCTATAAAATGCACTTAATACCTTTCAAAAAGCAGATATTATTGTGAGGGTTGAACAAGATAATTTCTACAGAATACCTAGTGGGATGCCTGGCATTTGACAATTGGTCAATAACTCTTAACAGTTACTGCATTTTTCTTATTACCCTTGTATGGCAAAGATTAATAATAGTTCATTTTGTAAAGAACATTTTTCTCTTTGTTTTAATTTTTTTCTAGAACACTGTTTATTTAAAAATTAGAAAATATTCCTTTTAGGAAAAATGGAGAACACAAAAGGTACCAAGAACAGGGCAGTTTTTAAAGAGGTCAGAGAAGACAGACTGGGCTTTCGTCCGAGGAAAGACAGAACTGTCTTTTCAGGGGCTTGTTTGTATGTTGGTATCCTGAGAGTTCCCTGTTGGTATTTTCTTCTTCTTCTTCTTCTTATTATTATTATTATTATTATTATTATTATTATTAATATTTATGTGGATCTCTCCTCTAACCAACCCTCACATTTATTTGTGGACTCCTACTGCAGAAAGTACAGGAAGTGTAGACTTAGATCGTGACCCTTGGGTATATGGAAGTGAGATCGTGTGGTTTAGACCAATCCACAGAGAGCACACAATGATGTCTAAACCCCTATGCTGTCGGTATCCATATCACAGGTATCTGCCACATTCTCCTCTTTCCTCTGCAGAAGCCTTTCTGAGTGTTTCTCACTAGAGAATTCAGACAACTCTGTTTCAGTTCCAATTCTGTGCCTCCTCTGCTCTAGGCCCTGAGGTCATAATAAACACAGACGTGAGTCACCTGTCTGTGGATGGAAAATGTGGCCCATGTGCCTGTCCTCTCCATCTCCAGTAGTCTTTAAGTTTTGTATTGTATCGATAACCTGGCATGTGTTGGACTAGAAATCATTGGGTTTGGGCTGCTGCAAACAGCACCCACGGACTTCTTTCTCAGAAAAGCCTCTCTGGGATTGTCCCTTAGCAGGTGAGGTGAGCTTGTTTTGAAAAGTATCTTCACTCAGATACTTTGGGGTCATAGGTTTCATGCACTGCACTATCCAGGCTGCTCTGGCTTGATTCCAAGAGGAGCACTCAGAAATCAGTGAGGACAAACTCACTGTGTCTTTATTTCGTGTTATTATTGTGTTGTTAGGAAAGATGTTGAAAGGTGTCTTGGATATTGAGGACCTGGGATCTGGTATCTGCATAGGAAGTTGTAGGCATGGTAAGCAGACAGATGGTAGGCCATCCATTATTTTTTTGATATTTACTCTAGATTCAGAGACTCCTATCTGTACAATGGTGTCAGAGGTTTGCGGTTTGAACTCTCTGTTTTGAAGAGCATGCTAGTGCACTGAGACAGAGCTTGGTTTGTAAATAACTCCGTCCATTTACCTTAGCTGCTTATCAGTGAAGAACTCCTTCCATTTACATTAGCTGCTTATCAATGAAAAGATACAGATAAAGACAAGGCTTCTCGGATTGTGTTATGGGCACTATTCTTGGGTGGCCTTGAGAAAAATTATATGTATTTTTATATGTTGTCATGTGTATAAATACATACATATACATATGTATAAAATACTTATGTCTAGACATGTATTGAAGGCTTGATTGCCTGCCCTTCGAACTGGTTGGAAATAATAGAATCAGAAAGCGGTGGAACCAGCAAAAGGAAGTTAGGTGACTTAGAAAACACATCAGGATTAGGTTACGTTGATAAACATGAGAGGTGTTAGCCAAACCAATCAAGATCCAGGATTGAACTCTGTATAGACAGATAGAGTTGGCCCATTTCTCACTTGAACTGACCAAATTCCTCATCCATGTGTCATTGTCCCTGGAATTCTTATCCATCAAATAGGATTATTGGCTGTTTTTCTCAGAATAGTGGAAAAGAGATGAATAAAATGTATATCACACACAGAGAGACTACAAATAAAATAAATAAGTAATATGCAATTAGACCTACCTAATTTTAAAGAGATAGTTCAATATTATGTTTTATGCATTTTATCAGATATACTCAAGTATGTATGTATATATTCCCTATAATATATAAATTATAATAATAGTATATATAGGATACAAATAAAATTATTTGATAGTTGTGGATAACTGAATTCATTGCATTACATTAATTGTAGATGATTTTTTAAACATAATTCATTCATTGCTTCTCTAGGCAAAATGGTTCATGGTTTTCAAGTGGAAATTCTCTGTGGTTTCTTAAAGGTGTCAGACACAAAGTGCCAGTTGGCTGGACCAAATTAAGGAAGGTAAAGAGAAAGTTGACTCCATTGATCTTCTGTTGGGAAATATATGAATAGGTGGCACTCAAGGACAGTGATTGCTTCCTTGGTAGGTATCCCAGAGAGAAATGCAAAGACGACACTGCAGCATTTGTAGCACTTTAACTAATATAACTAATACAACTTGGGGAAAGCTAGGTAGTAACTTTATTAGGGAGCACTTTAATTTGTTACAGGGTTTCTCATATTTTCATTAACTTTTATTTTGAAATAATTACAAACTCGTAGAAAAATTTAAAAGTCCTAGAAAGAACACCTTTGAATGTCTGCGTTTGCCAGGTACTGGGGTTTGTACTCTGCAGATACACTCAATATTGAAGGGAGATACGAGGTAGATAAACTTAAGTTGATACTCAGATTGCAAAATGCAGCTTGGCCAAAGCATTGAGTCATAAAGAATTCTGTAAATATTTATTCTGAACTGGTTATTTAACTTGCTGCAGAATCAAAACTCCAGGATCTCTGTGACTCAGGACAACAGCAAAATATCCAAGAGGAGTCTTTGTCAAGGACTGTCTTAGTTAGGATTTTACTGCTGTGAACAGACACCATGACCAAGGCAACTCTTTTTTGTTTGTTTGTTTGTTTTTTGTTTATTGTTTTTGGAGACAGGGTTTCTCTGTGTTGCCCTGGCTGTCCTGGAACTCACTCTGTAGACCAGGCTGGCCTCGAACTCAGAAATCCGCCTGCCTCTGCCTCCCAAGTGCTGGGATTAAAGACATGTGCCACCATGCCTGGCCCCAAGGCAACTCTTATAAGGATAACCTTTAATTGGGACTAGTTCACAGGTTCAGAGGGTCAGTCCATTATCATCAAGGGTAGAATATGGTAGCATCCAGGCAGGCATGGTGCAGGAGGAGCTAAGAGTTCTACATCTTCATCTGAAGGCTTCCATCAAGAATACTACCTTCTAGGTAGCTAGGGCTAAGGTACTAAAGTTCACAACCCACAGCGACACACCTACTTCAACAAGGTCACACCTCCTAATAGTGCCATTCCTTGGTCCAAGCATGTACAAACCATCAAATGATTCCATATTGATGGTGTAGCCAGAGGCCTAAAACCAGACCGTGACTCATTGCAGGGAACATTTGCAGGTAACACTGTTTGGGCAAAGCTGTGTGACACATTGTAGGATCCCACAGCTTTCACAGCAAGATGGTTTATTTATGTCTTTATTTATTTATTCTTTATTTTTTGTTTTCTTTTGAAGAGGAGTTTACAAGAGTAGAAGGCAGATATCAAAGGACAGGAAAATGAATGAGATTGGGGTGCATGTTGTGAAATTCACAAGGAGCCAATAAAAAAACTTAAGAAAAAAAAACCCCATAAGTTTATAGACAAAGCTCCAGGAATGTTTTGGCTGTACAACATTAGATACACCTCTGTTTGAAGCTAGTGTTTGTAAAGTCTAAACTGTGTCTGAATGAACATGGTACAAGTTTTGAAGGAGTCCACTGTGGGTATTAGCTAGAAGGCCATCAGAGTAAACAGAGCCCTGAAAAAGACATGAAGGTCACAGTTGTTTGTGTTACTTGGCTCTTACATGAGTGCCAGACAATTTACCCCATAAATTTTTGGATTTTTAATTCAGTGTTAGCTTGGAAACATTATTAAACCAGAAATATTAACATAGATTTAAGGTGTAGAATGCCTTAGGGACTAGAAAACTGACTACTTGCTTGCATCCAACATCCCAGAGTGACACTCTGGAGCTCCGTGGCTGCAATGGTGCTTTACATAATACCCAAAACATTTCCCCCAATCACTTAGTCTTTGAATGACAGCTTGTTAAAGTGACAGTGTGTCACATCCTGTTTGCTTCTGCATGACTTGCTGCCGGTGTTATTTTCCACGTGCCTTTCCTTAGCCCCATCCTCATACCTATCAACCAGTACCACTTTTGGAAGCAACTTGCAGAAAACCTACCTTTGTTAAGCTATCCAGTGTGTTCAATGCTGTGTGCAAATTGTTCTCGTGTATCCTTTCAACCAGCGGCAGCATTAAGAGGAAAAGAAAGGATTCTCTTGTCATCATTATAGAGAGCCAGTTTCAACCTTTCAGCAACAGCACGATTCCCAGGCTGAGTCACTTGCTCTTGTCCCGAGTCTGAAGAGGAGCACAGCTGTATCACATAAATTTCCTTCACTGTGTCACAATACTTGAGCAAATCAACTTAAAAGGAAGAAAGGTTTATTTAGACTCACAGCTTCAGATATTTTAGCTGGCCATATTGCTATGGACCTGTATTAATACAAGTCATATTATAATGGAAATGTGTATCAAGGAGAATGGGAGAGCACTCCTGATATATTTTTAAGGGCATACCACCACCAATGATCTAGCATCCTTCTACTAGTTCTGCCTCCTTATTCTTCTACTATCTCTAGATAGTTTGAGAGGCAGGCAACCACCAAGCCTTTAACACTTTGACATTATATTCTGTCATCTGAGGTTGATTTTCAAACATGTTTGGCCAGGTATAAAGGTATTTGGGAGGAAGAAGCAGGAGGACCAGAAGGTCAAGGTCAACCTTTGATACAAAGCAGATTCGGGACCAGGCTGAACTATATGCAACTCTAGCTCAAAAAAATAAAAACCTACAACAACAAAAAGTGAAACAATGGTCTCTTGCCAGAAACTGACACTCCAGTGACACAATGGAATGAGGTGGGAATCACAGTGAAACGCCACAGTTCTATCTGGTAGGTGTGAGCCAGGTAATGTCCCCAGCAGGTAGGACCAGGCAGACATTACACCCAGCCATTCAGTTTGGCCTGTGCCACTCACACCTTTAGATTCTGACCTCTTGTAAAGGATTAAGAACAAAGCTTGTACTTAAGGACGAAAATGTCTCTTCTGGACTTGGACCTGTCTGTTTGTAAGATGGTAACTGAGGACAGCACAGATAAAAATGGTTCCCACTTTTCATCAGCTCACGCTTTTGACAAGTTGTCATTCAATTTTATCCTTATAAATATTTTGAAAGATTCTTATTTTCATTTAACTCTTTGAGAGTTTTATATAATAGCTTCACTTCCTTTCTCTTCCTTTCTCCCAACTCCTTCCAGATTCTCCCTTACATACATATATATGTATACACACACATATATGCAGTTGGCATGGCCTTGCTGGAGGAGATGTGTCACTGGGATGGATTCTGAATTTTCAAAAGCCTATGCCATTACACAAGTTCTCTCTCTCTCTCTCTCTCTCTCTCTCTCTCTCTCTCTCTCTCTCTCTCTCTCTCTGACTGGTGTATATGCATCAAAATCTAAGCTCTCAGATACTGTTCCAGTGCCATGTCTGCTTGTTCTTCAATAAGTTCCCTTGGTTATGGTGCTTTGTCACAGCAACTGAAACACAACTATGACAGGGACTCTGCCCACCTGCCTTGCTTGCTCATTCGGAGATTTTGTCTGGCTTACATTGCGCAGGTTTTATGCATTGGTATCATCATCACTCTGAGTTCATAAGTGCAGCTGCCGTGCTGTGTCCAGAAGGCACTATTTTGTTGCTAATGATTGCCTCTAATCTTACACTCTTCCCACCTACTTCTCTATGATGCTCCCTGTACTTTCGGAGGAGGGATGTGATAGATGTTCCATTCAGGGCTGAGCACTTTGCATATATTATTCTCTGTTGTGGTCTGTGCTAATTGCCTTCTATTGTCATTAGAAGCTTCTCTGATATAGATTAGGAGATCCACTAATCTACAGATATAATGATGTCATTAGGAATTCATTTAATACTATGTCTCTTTAGCAGAGTAATACTAATAGGTTAGTAGGTTTTCCCCTATGGCCTATGACCTGTCTAGCTGAAGATTCTTATGTACAATAACTGTACCTGGTATAGCTTTCATCTTGTGGAGAAAGCTGGCCTTAAGCACTATTAGTGTTCAGTTAGGGGTTAGTTACTCCCATGATGTTCATTTTCTTATTGCATTTGTGAACATACCTTGGTAGGTTGGTCAGTGTTGTTGTTTACAGTGTTTACAACTGGGTAAAACTGATTACTGTTTTCTCTTCTCTTAGTATGCACAATACCTTCCAGCACCATAAAAGCTAACCAATAGAAAATTTATTTCTTTATGCTCTATAACTGAAATATGTGATATCTTCAACAACAAGATTTTACTGTCAAGTTCTAGAGGTCAGCAAACAGCATTGATAACTTCCTTTAATGTATGGGAGTCTATGGGACCTCACTGGCCTACAACTCAAAAAAGGAAAAAAAACCCAGATATCAACATCAATAGAAACCAAAGAAAATTAAGAACCTCATAGGAACTAAAGAATACACTGTTTAATGATAATTTTGTCAAGAAAAATTAAAAATTTCTAGACTTGAATAAAAATGAAGGTAGCCCTAAGAAGAAGTTTATAGCAATATGTGCTACATTAAAACTTTTGACAGATCACATATTAAACTTAATGATGCACATAAAAGCTTTGGAAAACAAGAAAAACTAATATCCCAAGTAAATAGATTGGAAGAGATAGTCAGAAACAGGGCAGAACTAAATGAAGTAGAATCAACATCAACACAATGAATATGAAGAACCAGAGAAACAAAGAGTTGAATCTATGAAAAGATTAACAAGATTGACAAACCTTCATTCAAATTAACCAAGAAAGAAAGAGAGGATTCAAGTCAATAAAATTATAGATGAAAAGGGAAATCTTACCATTGACTGTGGAAATTACTTTGAATATTTATATTTCATAAATATGGAGGGATTTCTAGGTATTTATGAGCTACCAAAATTAAATAAAGATAAATAAATAAGGCTTATATTAGTCAAGAGAAAATTGCAGTAATTAAAAATGTTCCAAGTAAAACAAAAACCAAAGAGCAACAGATAGATTCATCCCAGAGTTCTACCAGACGTTCAAAGAATTGACATCATTCCTCAAATTATTCCACACAACTGAAAGACTTTTATACTAACAGTTGGGATAAAGTGTGCAGGTTTTGATTTGGTCATTGATTCTAATTTAAGTTTTCAATTTGTTTTCTCATCTGAATCTTATTCCCTTTGTTTAGTGCCAGAGTCATGGTCAAGAATATTAAATAGAAGAGTTATCAAAGAGTGAAATAAGGTCATACATAAGTTGACATTATGATTAAGCCAAATGTGATATATTACCGGTTACGGAGAACCCTCTGGATCTTCGAGTCATCAAACTGCCTCTTCCCCATTACCTGTCAAAATACAGTGAGAGGATTAAATACCACATTGTTCATGAAAAGAATATCCATACCCACAGAAGTTAATTCATTGGTAAATCTTTGACTGAACATATTTTAACATGCTTTGAACCAGATTCTAAATTTATAAATACTTAAAAATATTTCTTCTTTTGCAACTGACTTCTGAGATTGAAATCATTCTCATCTTGAACTAGTAGAGTAAAGACTCAGGGGCAGGCTATTCTATGGAATACCTGTGATGTCAGGTAGTTTTGGGTTTTTTGTTTGTCTGTTTGGTTGGTTGGTTCTGGTTTTATTTTCAGCCCAAATTCTTGTCTCTAAAGGTACGAAGCCTACAAATCGGCTTCTTGGCTTATTTGCCTATGGACATTAGATCTGATTATAGATGGTTCTGAGCCACTATGTAGTTGCTGGGAATTGAACTCAGGACCTCTGGAAGACCAGACAATACTCTTATCCTCTGAGCCATCTCTCCATCTCTCAGTACTGAATTTCTAAGCTGGAGTACTCTTAATTATGTAAGGGAAAAGAAAAAAATACATGAGCAAGAAGACTCTTGCCCTACTACTATATCATGTCTGACCAGATGCTCCAAAGAACAAAATATGGACATTTGGTGGGACATATTAAGTACAGAGAAGGAGGTTCCCTGGTTCCCTGCAGCAGCTCTTAGACATGGCTACTATTGAGAATTCCTTAAGGCCTGGTATTTCTGTAATCTCAGGGTTGCATGCTCCAATGCTCTTAAGTAAGCCATTCATCCTTGAAGGAAGACTGCAGATGGCAGAGGAGAAGACCAGACTCTGACCTTCTGACACGAGTGAGGTAACATCAGGCTGGCAAAATTGTTGTGACCCCCACATGGTAAATTACTATAATACTGAAGTGATAGGGTTGAGTCATACATATCTCCCTAGCCCTCAATTTCTTTCTGTCAAAATGACATTTGAGGAAGATCCCATCTGGTCCTGGTAATACCCTTTAGATGCCCTTCACTAAGATGGACGTCAGGCTAGAGCTGTGCAGTTATGTCTTGGGAGCTGGTGACTTTTGTTTTAAGATGGTTAATGAGTATCCTTCCTGTTGTCCCACTGCATTTTAGACACAAGGAAAATGTGTACCTTTGAACTTTTAGCTTTAAAACTGGGATTTGCCTCCTGAGTTCTACTATTTTTAAGAAAGGCCACATTTTCTTATGCATTAGACTGACTCATGGTGGGTTTTTAGTATTTGGTTTTGATTAGCAGATGAGCAGTTTACCAGTGAGGGACAGCCTGAAGACCTATTTCCCTGTTTATTAGAAGCATCTAATGAAATGGACATCAACAAATATCAGCTTGATAAATCATATGTGACAAACCAGCAAAGTCACAAAACCACAGCACTTGTGGTTTATTGGCTCTCTTCAGCTGTGAACACCTCGTGGGAACTATGAATCTTAGCATTTATTCTGAGTGTGTGTTGGTACCATACTGCACCAATCACACAGGCACGTTCAAATCTTTAAATGAGAACTTTAATTTTTTTAACTTATAAAAGGATAGCCTGAGTACTTGGTTAATTAAAATTGCCGAAATAAAGCACGGTAAATAGCCAAAGAACATTCTCTTGTTCAAGAATATGAGTTTTAAGTGAGATTGAAAAAAACAAAAAACAAAACAAAAAACGGCTTATGCCTAGCAGTGGTGGCACATGCCTTTAATCCCAGCACTTGGGAGGCAGAGGCAGGTGGATTTCTGAGTTCGAGGCCAGCCTGGTCTACAGAGTGAGTTCCAGGACAGCAAGGGCTATACAGAGAAACCCTGTCTCAAAAAAACAAAAAACAAAAAATACCTGGCTTATATGTTTGTAGAAGCTGATAGTTACACTGCAGGTATATAAAACTGGTACATTTCATAGAGCCAGGTCTTTGAACATCCAGGAACCTCAAACCCTAGCCATTCAGGAAAAACAAAAGTATGCAAAGGACCTACTAAGATAATAAATTATCAGTCGTTTGGGATAGCACCTGTATGCTTTTATGGAAGCTTCATATGCCTCATTGTGCAGTTCAATTTCAAGGCCTAGGTCCTATAAGCAGTAAGTTCAAACCTCTCTCTGTTTATGCCCCAAATCCTAGAGTTGCCAAACAGTTACTCTTTATAGACCTAAGTAAATGTGAAGGGTGAGTCATTTCCAAGTGACATTAATAAAAATCCAAATCTGACCGCACTTAAATGTTTGAATTTTGTTGTTGTTTTGTTGTGTACAGTTGCTTGTGCCATGCAGATCAGTGATTAAGAGTACTTGCTGCTCTTGAAGACTAAAATTTGCCTTCTAACACCTATAACAGGCAGCTCACAAGCACTCGTAACTCAAGTTTGAGGGAATCCAGTACCTTCTTCTGGACTACACACACTACACACACACACCACACATACACACACACACACACACATACACACACACACACACGCACACACATACATATACATAGCCTCACACACATAATAAAAATAAATTAAGTAAATCTTGAAAATGCTTGGAAAAACTTAGAGACAGTTCTCAGAGTAGAAAAATGATTGCTTTTCAGACTTGGAGATAGTTCTCAGAGAAGAGTTAAATTTCTTAGCATGGACATCTCATTTTACCATCATCACCTGTATGTTTAGTGCATAATTTTTAGCAGTGCAGCTAGAGTACACTTTCGCTCTATCGAAAGATGTATTGACCAGTGTCTAGACTTGTTCTTGTCCTTCAAACATATTTAACTCTACAACTGTAACTTGCCTCTGTACCTCCTACCAGTGACCTAATTCTAATCGGTGGTGGATCTGTGTTGTGAGTGAATGTAGAAAGAGCGTTTCAAAAGCTGCCTGCCTCCTTTAAACAATAACAAAAGATAAGACAGCAGCCATAGTCTAGTTAGTTTTCAGCTGTACACTCCTTTCTTCTTCATTAAATGCCTAAAGACAGTTTGATTTAACTTATTACATATTATAGTTTAAAAGTTTGTTTTCATGTTTAACAACTACCTTCAATTTTATATAACCATCTAATAATTTAACCATAACTGAGTACAGAGTCTTCTATAAAAATCTTCACAAGCCTTATAGTATCACAGACTTATCAGTTATTAAATTTTAATATTTTGCAGTAGATTTAAATGACCTATAACAAAACCTACCTTTACCTCAAAACACTTTTAGACATTAAATTAGTTTATGATATAAATTTGTCAAGAATTCATAGAATAAATAGATATTTATGGAGAGGAGGGAAGATCTAAGAGGTTAAAAAGAGAAACTGTGGGGTTTTGTTTACACAACACTTGGCAACCAGACAGTCTTTGCTGAGGTCTGCCCTCAGGGGTAGAAGCCACTGGATCTACAGCTTGCTCTACATAGTCAGGTGGCTAATCTGGTGGCTTACTGGATGCTGGATGCATACCACGGTAACATAAAGAAGACCTTGAGGTTTCCGGCCTCATGGTCCCTCCCACTTTTGTGGCTTTACTTCCACAACTTCTACTGGGTTTCCTTCCTTCCTTCCTTCCTTCCTTCCTTCCTTCCTTCCTTCCTTC
>JADRCD010167118.1:0-23074 GCA_019843815.1 Montemys delectorum
ATGCTCACTTGCCTCCAGTTTATGATTGTTCTATGGAGGAAGAAACTGAGCGAGTATGGGAAGGAGGCTGCCCAAGTTCCCTATGAAGGCTTTAGGACCCAAGAAGGCCTTTCCTGTTTCCAGCAGGGGCTGATGTGCCCTGCCGAGAGAGAACAATTCAGACCAAGAAGGAAGGAGCTGCGATCTCCAAACTAGGGGGAGGTGTGAGAAATGGCATCCACCAGATCATACTCCAATTACCTTCTGAATGTTACAGTTCCCCTCACAAAACTCCACTCTGTCCCTTCCTGGGACAGAGCCTAAGCTATTGAGTGGACCCTCTGACACAGGGTTTTGACAGCCCAAGTGGGTGGCTATGCGCACCTTATACACACAAAAGAGGCTCTGTCATTTGCCCCCTGCTGGTCCTCTTCTGCCCAGTAGCTTGGGCTTTTGCAAATTGACCATTCACAGAGCAGGTCCAATTCAATCTGGGGAGGAAATTCTTATTGGGAGGCAGGCACGCATTCCTTACTACCTCAGCTTCATGCCCTGTAGTGGCTTGGGCTGGTGACAGCTGGCAGGGCCTGGGGACCAAAGTGGAGGAATTCAGGGCTGGGGCTAGCACGGTGTGTCCTTCCAGCCAAGACGTGTCCCTGATGCATATTTCCAGTGGTGTGTCAAGTGGCTCCATCTGGCTGGTGAGGAAGGGGCAGAGAGAGCATATTGGGGCCAGATTTCCATGGGGAGGGCACCATCTTCTCGGTGACTCAGTGAGAGCTTTGGGAAGAGCCAATATGGGACCAGACTAGACACTGACTCTGGCACTCAGTCATCCTTGGTGTCCAATGTGGCCAGCCAACCTGTCACATGGATGACTGTGTGCACCTCTTGAGGCCAGAAACTAGCACTGTGTCACCCACAGCTGCTTCAGTCGACAGCTTCCAGGCAGCAGCTGCTGCTGAGAGAAGTTCCCTCTCATCCGACTTGTGCATCCCTGTCATGGCCCCCGGAGGCGGCCTGGGAAACTGTGGCACTTGGTAGAAAGATGACAGCCTTTGGGTCCAGTTGTGCCTCAGCTTCTGATGAAACGGCTAGCCCGATGGTGCAGTTATGGGTCTTACTGGGAGACCCTGTTGGGACCTCCAACATTGGTGTTGTTCCATAAGCTCTGGAACCCCGATAAATCCTGTGGCTAGGGCCACACTCCCTCAGTGAGATTCAGGCCCTAGCTCCTGAGGAGGTGATGACGTTAGAGACAGGCTCTTAGGGAAGAGATGAGTCAGAAAGAGGTAGTTAAATAGATCGGGTTCTTATTGGAAGGGGTCAGGATACCAACCAGCACAAGCTTATGAGGACAGGGGCGAGGTGGTCTCTACAGTTAGGAATGGGCCTCCTGCCCGTGCCTCCATCTTGAAGTTGGGGCCTGCAGAGTAAGGTAGTGGAATCTGTCTGTCATTTAGCCGTGCACACAGACTCGGTGGTTTGTTGTGGCGGCAGATAACCGAGTACCTCGGTAGTGAGGAGAGGAGATCGGTCTGGCCATCAGAGCCTCTGGCAGTCACCCTGGGTCTCACTGACATCAGTCAGGTCTCCTTGCTCCTTGCTCCTTGAGATTCCAGATGGGATGCTGCTGAGTGGTGGAAGCCTGTCCGATGTGTGTGAGGCCCTGGGGTCCATTCCCAGCAAAGCAAAACCAAGAAGCAGCTTGAGGCACACGGTTGTTCACGGTGACATCATCCTGCTCACAGAACCTCTGGGGAATTGGGAGTACATGAATCCAGTTTGTACCCGCACAAACCTGAAGGATCTACAAACTATACTTGGGGGTAAGAGAGTACATACTGCATGGACTCCCAAGTGGCTGCTAGCCCCCAACTCACCCTTTATTTTATGGGTTTTGTTTTTAATCACTTGAGGCTGGTGGACATTTTTTTTTTTTTTAAATCCTGGCTTTACTCTCCAGGTTGAAAAATACACGCTGGTGCGTGCAGCAGTTAGCCTCAGGACTGGGGTTAATTCACTGGCCCAGGAGAACAGGTCTAACCCAGGCACAGGGGAATAGTAAGAACCTCACAGTAGCACCCTGGGGAGGAGAAGGGGGTGGGACTTTTTGCAAAGGGGTGGAGGAAGCTTCCTTTCTCAAACATTACCACAACAGACACAGCCAGAGTGTTCAATAGATTATCTCCGTGAGAGGGCTCCATCCCGGCTCACACTGTCTTCTGGCTGCTGGTACCATGGGCATCGTGAAAGCAGGAACAGTGCTCTCTCCCTATCCCATGTCCCTGCCCCCTATACAAGGCTCCATGGCAGAAAGCAACTGGGAAGCAAACACTGGGCACTACCCTACTACGTACCAACTCATTCAGTGCGCAGTGTGGCTAGGCCCACTGTACAGATTCAGAGATGGAGTCCAGAGAAACAAGTGACCCACCTGAGGTAATCATTCAAAACAGCCAGAATTTGTGTGTACGAACACATCCTTTTCTGACTCCTAGGGCCTGTCTGCCAAGTGACTGAGGATGAGGCTGTGATCCCGAATAGCTCCAGGGCCTGTGCAAGTCTTTTAACCTCATCTGCTAATTGGGCCTCTGTCTGCCCCGACCAGAGCCTCCTCAGGGCACAGTAGGAGAAATCTGACAGGGATTGGTAACACACAGATGAGGTGTCCAGTTGTATGAGTGGCAGACTTTGAAGCAGAGAGGGTGGTGGCCGTGAAAGTCCACCAGTGACTTGGGGGCTGGGAACACAGCATATGAATGACAAAAGCAGGCTCAGACTTCCAAACGTAATGGCTTTCGACTTCTTTGGTCCTTCTGCAGTACCAGAGTTGGCTCGAAGGATCTCCAATGGGACCATATATATATGAATGAGAGAGATTCTATTCAGCTGAAGATGTGGCCAGGATGGTGCTCAGAGCCTTCCCAGGGCATTCGGGAATCCCTCCCTGGCACTCCCAGTCTGACAAGGCTGGAGTTGGGGCTAGAGCCAACTGGCTCTGAGCTGGGCCCAGAAAGAGTACCGGAAAAGGCCATAACCCTGACGCAAACGGCCCATTTCACAGATGTAAAGGTCAAGGCCTCAGGCCTGCCTCCTGTCCATCATCCCCATCCTTTCTCCTCCTGTCATATATGTAAGATTGGACCACCTGTACCCCATCTCATGATACTGGGGACTCACTTAGCCCTGAGAATAGGAACTTTGGGCGTGAGGAAAAGGCCCTGTAAGGTCAGCATAGAAAGCCAAAGCTGAGGGACCATAGCAGAAACAAGGATGCTCTCAGTCCAGGCTCCCTGGGCTATACTGGGTCTGGTCCCCTTTCCCAAGGAGTTTGGCTTGCACACACTAGCTGATGCCTTCAGTTGTCTGTGAAACCCTTCATCACTGGTCCAGGGCCTGTCCAGGAAGGTTTCTTTGCCTTGAGACCTTATGTGGCAGTGTAACTATCTCTCAGCATCCCGGGAAGGACACAATGTGACCAGGTAAGGGGAGTTTGTGTCCATCCAGAGAAGATACTCTGTATGACTGGCCCTTCCAAGTTCTCTGGCTGCTGTGGCTCAGGCAGAAGCCGCAGCCAATGGCTACCTGGGATGGTCAGCAGTGGCCATGGGATGTGATAGGGACTGCCTTCTGTCCAGCTAAACCATGGTGAAGCTAGAGGAAGGGCCTGGCTGTGTTTGTCTACATCTGAAGCAAGTAATGGGAGCCATGCAAGAGGGTGGGGACAGCAAGCTAATCAAGAGCTAGATACATGCCCTGGTGGCCAGGAGCTATGCTGTGCTAGAAGCCACTAGACAAAGGGACTCTGTCCAGTCTTTAACCCGTCTGGATTTGGACAAAACAAAAAACAAAAAACCCAGCAGATCCTGGATAAGGGGGACATTGGCCACCAGGGGCCAGTAGAGAAAGTCACCAGAGAAAAAAGGGTGGAAGCAAAGCAGGCCACATTCAGTTCTTGTTGTCCCCCTACCCCCTGAGCCTATGAGGAGAGTTCCTGGAAAAGATGATCCCTGGGAGTGAGAGGACAGGCAGAGAGTCTGGGCTATCGAAGTTCACCTATGGTGGCCCCAGGCTGCTGTAAGGAAGGTGAGCAGGTTAGAGTGGAGACTTAAGAGTTCTTTGGAAAGCCAGTTGTGTCAGATGGTATTTTGCTAAAGCAGACTCGTGAAGAAGCGCTTCGCTGAAGCACGGACTCAGGCTGTTCTGCTAAAGCAAGCATGTAAAAGTACACGTGATGAAGGAGTCTTCGCTAACGACACGCCTGTGTTGATCCACCGTGCATTGCGTAGCTGAGGTCCATAGAGAGAAACGCACCAAAAAAAACTTCTGATGGTGTGCTGCAGCTTCTTGCCACTTCTGCAGACTTGGGTTGATTGGCAGAGTGTTGTCAGCTGAGACAGACGCACGCGCAGTTTTGCTAAGACAGACTCACGCATTGAGGCCAGACACGTGGTGAAGCAAGACCCATGGAGGACACATGATGTTTGGAAGGAAGATAAGTAGGACTCGAGGGACTGTGAGAGAGGCTTGCTGGTAGAACTAGCTGCGCCGTGCTTCTTGTCCTTGTGTCTTTGTCGAGAGAGGCACAGCAGAGACCTTTTCCTGGTGTCCTGCTGGTCCAAATCCCTCCTGCTGACTTGTGCCAATTTGGCGGAGGCCTGGATGTTCCTGTTAGGTCGTGCCACCACTGCTGCTATCCCGACTCTACTTGGCATATCCGTGAAGTATTTCTGAGTGGATCGAGCAGCCACGGCTGACCTGTGAGCTGCTGATTTCCTGACAACACAGATGGGCGCTGCTCCAAAGAACCATTTCTAAACAGGTCCACTTCCCCCATAGCCTTTCTTTTCCACTACCTCTGGTGTGCGATGGGCTAAAAGGGAGGTTAAAGTATTTAAGAACCCTCATTGACAGTAGGCTTTGAAAAAATTAAAGCTACACTAGGTTGTGGGGCAGAGCCCCTTGAGGATTGGGTCCCCCAGCATAAGAAGAGATAGCAGGGGCATGAGCTGGTGACCTTCTGTGAACTGGCAAGGTGTCCTCCTGCCCATGGTAGCTACCACTGCCACAGCCTGGAGCATAGAGGGGCTATGCCATTCAGATATGAGGAGTGGGAGAGGCAGACTCCCACCCCAGGGTCCCCAGAAAGGCAGCCAAGACAGAGCCAGCCCTTGTCCCAAGAGACCCAGAGCCCACATTAACCATGGGACTGGCTCTCCAGGTCTGCTGTGGTTGGCAGTGCCATCCCAGCATAGAGTGACTCTTCCTTTCCACCTGAGTATCCCACACTTCCTGAAGCTGTGCCTTTATGATTGGACTTTTTATCTAAGCCAGGGACATTGAAAAGAGGCTCTGGTCTTCAAAAGCTTTTTGAAGCAAATACATCTTTTCACAGCATGAATGACAGTTTGAAGAAGCCAGATTTGGGCTGCAGCTCTGATCTATCCTTAGGTTCCTTGCACAAGGGAGGGGATGGCTACACACACACACACACATACACACATGCATGCAAGCACAGACATGCACATACATGCATACATGTATGCACATACAAATGTCCATGTACACACACATATATACACACACATACATGCACACATAATATGTTCACATGTGTACATATGCAAACATGGACATGCACATACATGAACACATGTATATACATACAATTGTCCATGTACACACACATATGCACACACACATACATGCACACATGTATGCACGTACAAATGTCCATGCCCATACACATATGCTCACATGTGCACACACGCACACAGACACACATATGCTCAAAACCATGCTCATTCATGCATACACGTGCTTGTGCACACACACACATATGTGTGTGTGCCACATATGCTCACACACTTGCACATACATTGACATGCACACAGAAACACATGTACATACATGTGCACATAAACATGTTCACACACAGATACCCACACATTTACTAATACTTCTCTGAGTCACGTCGTCGTCACCACTAGTAACAAATTACCTATTAACTGAAGCACAACATCGGGAGAACGGCGCATAGGGACCTGCACCAGCCCAAGCAAAGAGCCTTAGAGCTGAGACCCAGAGGTAGTCAGGGACCAGCTGGTTGGTGGAAGGGCTGGCCTTGGGGAAGCCTATGCAAAGGCCCTGAAGTAGGATCTTGGGATGTGACTAAGACAGAGAAAGACCTAGGGTGGCCCAAACAAGACTGGGAGGGCTTTATGAATTCCATTGAGATGTTTGGGTTTTCCTGAGAGTCGGGATCCTTTGAAGATTTCTTGTGGAGATGTCACCAGGCTCCTGGGCCCTCAATTACCATCACCCTGGTATCTGGAAGCATTTGGTGCCTTTCTCCAGCAGCATGCAAACCAGATGCCTTGGGCAGCATTAACGAAGTGTTGATGCTTGAACATCCGGAACCAGTTTCCTGCTTGAGAGAGGGAATGGACTGCAGCTGTCCCTGCCAAGGACGATTGTGAGTATGGGACCCTGCAAGGTAGCCTTGGGAAAGTGACCTGGCTCTGATTCTGGGGGAATTGGCTAGACTGGGATGCCAGTGCAGGACCCTATGAGGAAGGTGTGATGGTTCCTTGGTGGTTACACGTGACAGCACACTTCCTCTGGCTCACTTGTGACTAACAACCAGGCTCTTGTATGAGGTGACCAGTGTTCCAAGACCATCTGGGAGCTCAGCGCGTGAGTGTGCTTTTTGTTCCCATTTCCTATCTGCTGTTGTGACAAACACTATAAGCAAAACTACTTAGGGAAGGAGACGGTTCATGCGGCCTTCATTTCCAAGCCACCATCCATCACTGAGGGAAGTCAAAGCAGGAACTTAAGGCAGTCTCACTTGCTACCTGCACAGCACTACCTCCAACCAATGGACTCACTTCATAGCCAAAGTAGTGTGGCGGGAACAACAGAGGAGCTGCTGGCTAGGTTTCTTATATATCTATGAACCACCTGCCTAGGGAATGTTGCTACTCATAGTAGGCTGTGCCCTCCCGAATCAATTAGCAGTGGAGACAATCCCCCACAGACACGCCCACAGGCTAGTCTGCTCTGCACAATCTCTCAATTGTGACTCCCTTCTCAGTGACTTTAGGCTGTGTTACACTGACAGCTAAAGCCAACTGAGAACTTGGAAACAGGCTCTTGGCAGATGGTATTCATTAAAATGAGGTTTGCTGGACTTGGGGAGTCCTATGTTCATGACAGAGACACACAGCTAATGAAGGCACAGGCAGATACTCAAGCAACACAAGGGCATTGCAGCTGCTAGGGTCTAAAAGGAACAGGAAGACTTCTCCCTGCACATGGTTCCTCTTCCTTTCCTACCTAGAAGTTAGGATTGCTGCCTAACACTTCCTAAGTGTGTTGGGGCTGGGAGATGAATCAGTGGTTTAAATCACTGACTGTTCTTGCAGAGGTTCAATTCCTAGCACCCATATCATGACTCACAACTATCTGTAACTCCAGTTCCAAGGGATCTAATATCCTCTTAGACCCTCTACAGCAATAAGCATACACATGGTACACAGACATGTGTGCAGGCAGACACTTACATATAAAATAAAATAAACTTTTTTTTTTTTTAAAAAAAAGAGATAATATTTTTTAAAGGCTAAAAAAATAATGGTTTTATGTGTAAGCATCCCCTGATACTGACCTTACCTGGGCTTTGTCCACCCATGATAGATACAGAGGTCTGTATGTGACCTATCTTGTATACATGCAACCCCCAGAATGTGTACCATTGCTGCCACCAGAGGGGGACTGAGGGGACCCACCCAGGGTGTGCATACCAGCTGTTGTTAGATGGATCCAGTTCCTGATGATGGCTGCCCCCTCCCTCTGTTGCCTCCAGTCTGTCTCTTCCTTCCATAACTTTCAGGAACAGAAGTTCTGAGCATGACTGAGGACTGGGGATGCCATGGAGACAGAACAAAGATGGGATAGGATGGGGATGGGATGAGGATGGGATGAGGATGGGTGGGATAGGATGGAAATGATGGAGATGGGATGGGGATGATGGAGATGTGCTGGAGATGATGGAGTTGGGATGGGGATGATAGAGATGGGATGGGACTGATGGAGATGGACTGGAGATGCTGCAGATGGGATGGAGATACTGGAGATGGGATGGAGATGATGGAGATGGGATGGAGATGATGGAAATGGGCTGGAGATGCTGAAGATGGGATAGGGATGCTGAAGATGGGATGGGACTGATGGATATGGACTGGAGATGCTGCAGATGGTATGGAGATGAGATGGAGGCTGAGCAAGGCTTCCCAGAGAAGACAACATCCAAGCTTTGAGGGATGAATAGGAGTCTGTCATCAAGACCTGGAGGTGGTTAGGAAGTAATTAGGCGCTTGACTGTGGACCAAGAATCTTCTGAAACTTTAGAAGAATCAACTATCCTGGGTCTAACCTTATGTCTCATCCCACATAGCCCCAGATAGCCACTCTTCTGGCCCCACCTACAAACCCATCACAGGTCCTCAGAAAGTCTCCATATGATAACCTGTGAGTGGGTCCTGGTGAGGGGGTCTTCAGTGGGTGACCTTGTATGCCCTGCTCCCTCCAGCCATGTGGACCCAGTGCCACTTATGCCCCTGTGTCCATGTACATCTGTTCCTCTGGGGCCCGCTCCACAGGTGGCTATAGCCCCGCCCCCGACATGTCACAGATAGTGATGGCGCCTTTCAGCTTTCCCAGGCTGCTGGGAACACAGGCTCCCCTCAGTCTCTCCAGTCTGAAAGTGGGAGGAGTTTTGGCCCAGAGAGCTTGGAGGCTGGGGGCAACCCGGAACCAAGGGAGTAGCAGAATAATAGGCTTGGGACTCAGTGGCCCAGTTAGAGCTGGGTCCAGGCATGCCAGCTGCCTAGGGGACAGATGGTATGGGATCTGGGGACCATCCAGCTTTACCGCGCCAACTCAAGCCTGGGTAGGGTACAGAGCAGGGGTTTCCAGGAGCCTTGGGTCTCACCACAGCTCAGTTCATCAAATCCTTGTATCTTTAACACTTCGTTCCCTTATGGTGACTGAGCCTGGCCATTGTTTCGAGCATGCTGGGGTCAGGGAGGTTAAACTAAGCTCCCTCCAGCAGGCAAGGAGACAGACAAGGATACACATCATGGACACATGGAATGGTTGAAGATGTGTAGGGAACGCAAAGAGGAGGCGAGCTCTGCTGAGCTGGAGTGGGCACGTGCTATAAACTTTATCTCAAAGGGATGGAGGATATACTTTTGCTATGGACCCCTTCTATTGATGGTGCGAATCCCCAGAGAGAGTTGTCTCCTCTCTTCTTCCCTTTCCCTTCCTCCCTTTCCTTCCCTCTCCTTCCCCCCCCTTTCTCTCTCACTAGCAGACAAAATTTTAAAATTTTAAATTTCTTACAGTAGTGTCAGAAACACAGAGCACCCAAGAATGCATCTAAAGAACACTGTGTGTGCTCCACCCAGGAGCATCAGAAAGTTACCAAGGAAAGGAAGCAAGTTTTCATAGTAACAGAGATGCCCACAGGGAGAAGACTGGGCCCTGTGACCATCCCCATCCCACCCACAGTGACCTGTGCATGCGACACTCTCCCGGTGCCAGCAGACTTTGGAGTGTGCATTTATAAATGGCTAAATGGCTCCTAAAAGTTGCAGAGAAGCAAGGTATCCTGTCGTCGGATGTCAGTGTTGGATCTGAGACTTCCTAGTGAATACAGCATACATAGCTTTGAACATGGAGGACCAGGCGAAGAAGGCGCTTAGTGGTGCAGAGACAGCAGCCGCTAAGGTCAGGTAAAGGGAGGGTGATGAGGACACACTTTGTAAACTCATGCATGAGCATTCCAAGTCATCTATAGGACCTCTCGGAATCCCATTTCATAGATAAGTAAACTGAGCTCAGAGAGCAAACATCACTCACCTCAAGTCACTCACGATTGGGATTTTCACAGATCTAATTCAATAGTCTAGGCCTGGACCAGAGAGTAATGTCGAGAGTGATCAGGGAACAGTCACACAGATGGGCCAGCATCCTTCCTTAGAGGCAGGCCCTTCTTAAGAGGTAGGTATAGTGTGTCTGGGTTGTCTGTACTGTTTTCCTCCTATTGGAATGTTGTGAGCTCCTGTGGTCCCTGTAGCTGGGTGGCATATAGCCCAGGTGGCTCCTGTCTTACACCTCCTAGGTCTGGGAGGGGAGCGAGCTGTGAGAAGCTGTGAAGAAGGAGGAGGAGGAGGAGAAGGGAGAGAGGGGAGTGGAGGGGGAGGGAGGAGGAAGGACAAAAAAAGAGGAAGAGGAGGAAGAAGAAGAAGAAGAAGGGGGAGGGGAAGGAAAAACAACAAGAAAAAGGGGATGGGGAGGGGGAGGAAGAGAAAGAAGAGGAAGAGGAAGAAGAAAGAAGGAGGAGAATGAGGAGGAGAAGAAGGAGAAGAAGAAGGAGGAGAAGGGGAAGGAGCAGGAGCAGCAGGAGCAGCAGGAGCAGCAGGAGCAGCAGGAGCAGCAGGAGAAGCAGGAGAAGCAGAAGAGCAGGAGGAGGAGCCTCGGACCTGGTGAGCAAGGCAGGAATGGGCCCCTTGCTGTGCAACTGAGCTCAGCCCCAGCTGGGGGTAGTTGTCAGCCACACCCTGATCACCAAGACAAGCCCTTCACCTGTTCCCCAAGCACAGGAAAGCAGAGCCATGAATTTACCCAGAACAGCTCCAGTGCCTGCATCTCCTGCAAGTGTATTTATTGCCGCCCTCATTGGTGCTGTTACTGTAGGGTTTGTCCCAAGAAATGGTGCAAAGGACTAGCCAGAGGTGCCAGGGCCAGGAAGGCTTGAGACTCCACAGCCAAGAGTCATCTTACCAGGTGTTCCCAGGGGCCCTTGTCCTTACCCTCTGTGGACATGGTGAGAAGGATCCAGGAAGGAGGAGTCCATGTGGACATGGGATGACTGGAACTGTGAGAAATGAGTGGCCCAAGCCATCAAAACCTCTGGGACCAAGTGTGGAGCAAAGGACGCAATAGAGGCAGAGATGGGAGAGGCCCGGCTGGGTGTAATGCCTTCCTCACCCCCTACAGTCAGGCCACCTGGATTACCAGGACAGCAGAGATTGAGAGTGAGCATTCCATTAATTAGGGTGCACAAGCAGAGGCTGGGTGTGTGGGAGGGGCTCCTGGGCCGGAGGTGCCTCTGATTTTCTACTTACACGTGGGATGGGTACGAAAGAGGAGCCGACTCTCAGTTTATAGGGTTGCTGTGAATTCAGAGTACACCCTCATGTGCGAAGCTGAGGCAGACTGCTGGTGTGCAGGGAAGGCTCTCTGGGACCACCATCCCATGCTTGTGGGCTCTAGATAGATGACAATTCAACCTGCTGCCAGGTTCCTCCAGACGTTAAAGCACTGGGTGGGGGAAGGCATCTCAGCTCCACTCGGCCCTCAGAGCATTCGTCTTGATCCCAGATCTCAATTAGCGTTGCTAGACCGCAGGGCGGCTTTATGGAGTGGAAAAAATCCATTAAGGATTTTAAAGCAAAGCTCAGGACATAATCACCTCGTTGCCAGGGCTTCCACATGGGCTGCGGTCTCCGCCAGCTCTCAGGAGGCCCTTGGCCTCCACCCACCTGGTTCAGGTGTGGGTTGTGCCTTGGGGACTCAACGAGCCAGGCCCCCAGTAACAGCCCCCACAGCCTGGGCCATGCTCAGAAGGGCAATGTTTGGACCTGTTCCCTGCATAGGAATTCAGCCAGCCAGCTCCCTTCCCCACCACCGAAGCAGCCTGGGACAATTCAGACCCGGTGCTGTCTTCCCCTTGCCTGACTGGGACAGCACTGTAGCCAGTTCTGCCAACTTCTAGAGGCCATCCAGCCGCTCTGGACCTCCAGACTCCGGCCTGTGTCATGGTAGGAAGAGGGGAACTACCCAGAGGGGGTTGCTAAGGAAATGGGTGAGGTTTCAGGGCAGCGGACAGCATGGTGACAGGCAGGCTTCCTCTGCCTCTACCTTTCTCATGCATTAGTTGTGTCTCTGCCAAGACTGTTCTCCATCGCAGGCCCCGCTGCTGTGCAGGCTCAGTCAGTCTTTGCCTTCAGGAAGCCCTCCCTGGTTACCTAGAGCAGCCTGGCCGTCTGGAGCACCCAGGAGGGATGGCGGTGATGGATTTGCAATGACCAGCCTTTTATAAGGCAAGGCCCAGGTTGAGGCCCTGTCACAGAAGGTTTCCCAGGGATTCCAGAAGCTTCCGACATAGCCCTGGCCAAACCCTCCCTCTGTTTGCTGTGGGTTCACGGGCCTCAGCCTTCTCCCTTTCCAACCTTGATTCTGTTCACATCCTTACTCAGGCTAGCCCTTCTCCTGCACTCTCCTCCTGTCCTGGCTTTCCATCTAGGCATTTGGAGTTCAAGTTCACCTTCTACAGGAAGCTCCCAGCTCTCATCATGTTAAAGTGGGACACACAGAGACACACACACAGTCTCTCTCTCTCTCTCTCTCTCTCTCTCTCTCTCTCTCTCTCTCTCTGCTGGCCCCAGACATGGGTGCTTCCCTCTGAGAGCAACAATGAATCCAGAAGACTGAACCAGAGGGGTCTCCCAGAGCTTACCCAGACAACACCGTCCACAGCATGTCCCAGCTTGTTCGGGATCACATGGTACAACGTGAACTCACCCAGCTCAGCCCTGCCTCCTTCCACACTCAGACCCTTACTCCAGCTCCCACTGCCCACGGTGCCGAGTCCCTGGGGCTATGGCTCATTGTGCAAGGCTGAGCGGGGAGAGGAACTCACAGGGCCCTAGAGAGAGCTGAAGTGCACTTGCCTGGAATTAATGGGGGGAAGCGAGAGCTTCTCCCTAATTGCCCTCGTTTCCAGTGTTTACAAGCCCTGATTTCCCCTTGCTCCAGGCTGCCTGTCTGTGGGGCCAAGAATGCAAAACCTCCAGGTTCTTTTGAGATCCTGGGCTTGAACGCTCTCAGGTGTGCCATGGGCAGAGGTTGAGAACGGTCTGCCTTGAAGAGAGCCTGGGGGTGTCTTCCAGTACCTTCTGGACCTGGGAAGCTTGAAGAGCTAGGCATCCCAGTGGCTTGGCCACACCCTGGCTAGAGGTGTGGGGCCGGGGTGGGGGTGGGGGGGAGACAGGAATATGAGAAGGTCCTCGTGCTGGGTTCCTGTGCCTCCTCTGCTAATGGTCAGATGACTGTGATTCTAAGGAGGCAGAGGCAGTGTGTGCAGCTCTGTCTTATACACTGTAAAGCGCTGATCCCTGCTGTGAGTGAATTCAGAAGCTTCTCATAGTACAGGCGAGGATGTCTGCTCAGCTCCCAGACCCTGGAGGTCAACTTCACGGGCAGTAACTATTGGTGAGCTTCACTGCCTGTGCACAGCGTAAAGTGGCTTTCGGCGATATCTGTCCTTGGATCCCAGGAAGCGGTGAATGTGTACCTTCCGACAGCGAAGGGGGCCACCTACCAGAGGTTGCCATGTTCTTTCTCATTTCCCCACTAGGATGCAAGACCCTGGTCAACGGGGACCCATCCAGACCTCAGACTGCATGTCACCATAACCTGGCCCGGGGGACCTGTGACTGCCCTCTTTGTGACGAAGGGACTTTCCGACTGGATTTCAGGAGGAGCTTCTTGGTGGGAAAACCGGGCCTTGGTGTCTGCCTGAGGCTGAGTTCACTATGGTCCCTAGGGCAGGAATCAGGAAGGAAGGTCAAGTGGGAGGATGGACAAACACGATGGAGGAAGACACGCCGACCAGGACACTGTGGAGGAGGTTGTGAACTGGGAAGCACAGGCTCCTTCTGGAAGCTGAGAACAACTCTCCACCTTCATCTGGCGAGGGCACAGGGATCCACTCCTTCATCCACCTCACGGAGCAGATTGCCACCAGACCCCTGCGTTTCCAGAAACTTCACAGAGACGCACATTTGCTCATGCCTTGATTTCAGCCAGGGAAGGTGACCAGGATTCTCCAGAGACAGACGGGAGAGAGTAGATCAGGGGCTTAGTCTGTTTGTTGTTTGTTTGTTGGGGTGGCACAGGTGATGGAACCTGGGGCTTCACACCTGCTAGGCAAGAGTTCCATCTTTGGGCCATACTCCAGCAGGAAGTGCTCTTTTCCCCACTGTGTTTGTAGTTGTTGGAGACACAGCAAAAGGATAACAATCCACCACCCAATCCCTTCAGAAAGCTGCTGCCCTGGAGCTTGGGGTGGCCCTCACTGGCCGCTGGCAGACCCCGAGGTACACGTATCCTCGGGGCAACGAGCCAAGGAGCCGTTGGAGAGGTTGGCAGAGCCCCAGGCAGTTAGTGAAGACATGTAGGGCTCATTTTGTCTGGCTCATCCTAATCCCTATGGTAGGTGGTTTCAGAGGTTTAGGAACTGAAAGAGAGGCAGGGACTGTGAAGTTCTCCTCTCCTTCCTGCTTGAGTGGTTGCTGAAGTCAGGTGGTCCTGACACCAGTGGGTAGCTACAGAGAGACTGCCCTGGTGGCCATGGGAGGTTTTAGGTTGTCATTGGAGATAGGGCTGTCTGAGCAGAGAAGATCCAGGGAGGTGGGCCGAACCCAGAGCTCTGCACAGCCAAGGCATATCAGCCAATCCCTACTTCTTTTCCCTCCCACTTTAACCTCATGTGGCATCTCCTGGGGTCTTGTGTCTATTGTCACCAGGCATTCCTGGAGGGCAGGGATGTACTAGCACTCGTGTGTCTTCTGTCCCATGCAATGCAATAAGCACCCAGCATAGGCCAGGTTCTGGGCTGCGGGAGTTGTGAGTCAGGGTGTCTCTCTCTCTCGAGGGGTGCTCAGGCCTGGATGGTGATGATGGGGAGATGGAAGTATCCGCAGGTACATCGAGAAGAGCAGCTGTGGGCCTGTTGGGGAGATACAAGCAGCTGATGGAGCACGCCGAAATGGTGATGGCTTTGCAGTATGAGAGGGGAGATGCAGGTACTCCCTGTGGAAATGGGGGAGTGTTGAAAACATGGAGGGGCTGAGCCAGGGAGGAAAGGGGATGTCCCAGGTGTCAAGTCAGTGGAGTGTGGTAGATGGGCTGCAGAGGTAGGGGGAGGTAGTGGGCTACAGGAGCACATCCCAGGCTCTCAACGGAGTTGAGATTTTGGTGTGTGGATAAATGGGAGATAAGGGAAAGGCTCTAGGGAGAGGAGCCCAGGCAGCTTTATGCCCTGAGAAACTGGCACCAGACTCTCCCCAGATATCTGAAAGTACTGTTACTAGAAGTCCCTGGACAGCCCTGTTGTAAGGAGGGATTCAGGGAAGGGCTAAGGCCCTGGGTTCCATTAGAGCAGGAGGTCCAAGCAGGCCCAGCTCCTTCCTGGGCTGCCTGCTGTATCTCCCTGACAAGTTGTCTAAAACTGTTCTTGATTAAAAACAGAAAGAACACCAAGCGACAGAATTCAAACAGCCTGTCAGTCCATCTCTTCTCAGGATTAGCTGCCGGGAACTAATGATTTTTATTAATGCCATTGGTTGTCACAAGTCTGATTACAATGACCACGGCCCACAGTCTCTCCTGAGGGCTTGAAGGAACATTAATCACACCAGATGACTACTTCTGAATGCTGCTGGGCTGAGCTCAGAGCCCACGGCCAAAGGCAGAGACTAGCGGGGTAGCCAGGCGCCTTCTTCCAGGCTCGGAGGGCGGTGGATGAATACCAATTCGGCCGCAGCTGAGCTGCCTCTCCTTCTTGAGATCTGGACTCATTTCACCTTTTGGACCCACACTACCCTACCACTCCTGCTAGAGAGAATATTGTGTTCTCTGGTGTGCAAGAGCTGTGGTTTCAGAGAGGTCGTGTGGCTTCCTAAAGATCACACAGCATATTGGGGGTCAGTTGTACAGTCCAAGTCTGGAAACCCTGGGTGTGGTGGTTTGAATATACTTGTCCCACAAGGAGTGGCATATTAAGAAGTGTAGCCTTGGAGTAGGTGTGTCACTGTGGGAGTGGCCTTGGAGACCCTCCTCCTGGCTGCCTGGGATGCCAGTCCTCTCCTGGTTGCCTTCAGATGGAGATGTAGAACTCTTAGCTCCTTCTCCAGCACCATGCCTGCCTGGATGCTGCCATGATGATAATGGACTGAACCTCTGAACCTGTAAGCCAGCCCAGTTAAATGTTGTCCTTTTAAGAGTTGCCTTGGTCGCGGTGTCTGCTCACAGCAAATAAAACTGAAAAGACACTGGGTCATAGTTCATCTTCCTACGGGCTGATGCAGTGAGAATTTGGGTTTCTTTAAAAACCCAGTTATGTTATGTGACTATGTTTTTGCTTTAATCCCAGGTGTGGGATATGGGGCTGCTTCAGATTGACTACAGTGGTTGACTGTGATTGTCTTGTGTTCTAGGAGGGCTGTGATTTTTGTCAGCTGCAGACAGTTTAGGTTTGGAATGCTGAGGACTCTTAAGAGGATATAAGTGAGAACACCCCAAGAGGGCCCGTGGTGGTTGCTCCTCTGCTGCTGATCCTGGTGGTCCCTGCGGCTGCTGCTGGGTTTAATATTGCTGGATTGCTGGTTGAACATATTCTGTCGATGAAGATTGGACTTGCCCCCCTCTCCCCTCTAACCTCTTTCTCTCCTACCCAGTGTTGGGGATTGGAAGGGATTGGGGTGAAACAAGAGTTAGAAAGGAGGCATAGAATTAGATAATAGAGCCCAGTAAAGCAGTCCCCCAAAAGTACAGTAGCAGGCTGATTCTCAGGGAAGCAGAATAGGTAGGGATGGTTCCCTCAAGGGAAAACAGGGCACGGAAAGGAAGGCAAGAGGAAGTGGCTGGCATCCCCTGTGTCATCCACCTAAGGGGACCACACACGAGTCCTAGGCGCTGGCTGGTGCCACATCATGACACTGATCTCATGCCCATCATCCCTGTACACTGTGGTTTTAAAATGCGAATGTCATATGATACTTTGAGTCCCTCCTGGTACCCAGTCCTGGTCTGTGAGCCTCAGAGCAAGCCAGTGAGCAGCATCTCTATACAGTCTCTGCTCCAGTTCCTGCATTGAGCGACTGCCCTAGCTTCCCTCCATGATGGCCCTTAACCTGTAAGCTGCTCCCAAGTTGTTCTTGGTCATGGTGTTTATCAAAGTGACATAAGGCAAACTAGGACAGGATGGTAGCAGCCTGGGAGACTGAGGCAGGGGCATTGCCGCTTGGTGGGCCAGACAGAAGTTAAGCAGAGGCTCAGAGAAGGGAGATGTCAGGGTGGGGTGAATACAGCAGATGACCCAGGCTCAGATCAACTGGACACGGAACCCTGGACAGATGAGTCCAGACTTGGCCAGAGGTGCTGTTGAAGGGTGCTGGGAAATTTGAAGCAGGGGACAGCCCTGATGTCAGCAGCTATTGTCGATGGGGGATACAGAGATAGGAAGATGACAGAATTGGGGGTGATGGTTAGAATCAAGCAGGCTTAAGTGGCCTAGGTTTGAAATCATGGAGCCAATTAGACTCTGTAAGGGAAAAAAAAAAAAAACACTGCAAATGGGGATAGGCAGTAATAGTAGAGGATTGGGCCTGGAGAAACCCGCACTACAGAGCAGGGGACCCAGGTGTGCTGTCGAGCTAGTAAGATGTGTGGGAGTGCGCTGTTAGAGGCATAAAGAGGACAGACAGGACTCAAAGCCTTCAGCGGAGGGGAGGGAGGCACACTCTGTTTTATGCTCTTCGAGATTTGCATGTATAATCCAGGTGGCTGTGCTCTCGTGTAACTTTTTTTTTTTTTTAAATTAAAAAGGAGGGGAGTTGAGAAGCTAGGAAGACATAGCCAGGGCCTCCTTCCAGAAGAATCGAGTCACTAATGCTAACTCTATGACGGACAGAGTTAGCAGCGTGACCTTGAGACATACAGCTGTGACCTTGAAGCAGACGGGAAGAGGTAATCCACCCAGGAAGCCAGGAGCAGAAAGGGTGTGGGAGTGCTGGGTGGTGATTCTTGGGGAGGTGGGAGCTGTGGGGTTCAGAGCTGTGAGGATGTGGGGGACCGCCATGTGGGGCAAGTAAGGAGACAAGGCTGGAGAAGGCTCTGGCCTGAGGTTGGTAGGTGTCCTTGAACTTGGGGCTGTTTAGTGACAAGCCTGCCACCATGTGTAACTCATGGCTGTATCTGACAGTCACTGTGGGCAGGTGCCTTCTGTGTCATGCCCACACCAAACGTAGGACACAGGTGACCTCTTGACTCTTTGAAGTGGGTCCTATTGTGCCCACTGTGTGGCTAACGAAGCTGATAACCAGGCTCTGAGGGACATATTAGCTCACCCAGAGTCAGAGGATGTGTCAACAGCCGATGTAGGACTTGAACTCAGATAGCTAGGCTACTGGCTTTCCATGGGCAGCCCCTGCTGCTTCCACCAAGGGCCAAGGCCACTTCTTGCAGTCCTCACCTACAGACGGGTGACAAAGGCAGAAATAGAGGCCCAGCCCAGCAACAAAGTCGTGGCAGTGGCACCAGCCAGGTCCAGGACTCTCCAGGAAACAAAATTTAGTTAAAACTGTAAATACAGCAGCAGAATTATAAATCAAAACAGCAGCAGAAGCCTTGGGCCTGTGGAGACCCCAGAGCACAGAGGTAGGAGGCAGCAACCAGTCCTGCTTGCTGACCAATCCCACAGATCTCAGCTTAAGCGTCCCTGACTCCCTGAGCTGGAGTGTTCCTTGTCCCCGCTTATATAATGACATTACTCTTTCTTGTGCCATCCTCTGCTTCTCAGATGCCTAGCTCCCGTCCCCAGGCCCTATGCTAGCTATAGGGACACATGAAGGGACAAGGCCCAGGCCTCGCCCTGAAGAAGCCTCAGGAGAGAGTAGAGCCCTGGACCTAGACCTTGAACAAGACATTGGAGTCACACAGGAAGGCTAATGGAAGGCAGAGTCAGGGTTCAACAGATATGGAAAGGTGTTCCAGATATAGGGAACAGCCTTGCAGAGGTGCAGAGGCAGCCAACTGTCTCAGTAGCACACAGTCTCCCATGGTGGCTTATGGTGTCTGTGTAAACTATGACAATGAGTCTAGACATAATCTTGCAAGGCCAGACCAAAGTGGAAGGCAGTATCTGGAGGGCCGTCAGTGTTCAGGCTGCAGCATGGGTCATGGGAAGGTGTCCCAGAATGACCCTCGAGGTCCAGCTCCTCTTGGCTTCAGGATTAAACCCTCCAGAGTGTGTAGTGTCCAATCCCAGATCCAGGTTGCCTGGTCCTGAGCTCTCTCTTGGAGTGCATGGGTTCTGAGTCCCACTTCCAGGATGCAGATTAGTGAGGCTCACAATACGTGGGCATGGACTGCCAGGGGAGAGACTGAGTGTGCAGGAGCCCCAAAGGAAGCAGAGCCAAAGCAGAGGCCTTGACTCTCTGGAACAGAGCAGGTCAAGGGCAGAAGCCAGGAGGAGCCGCAGAGGTAAGAAAGGGCCAGGACATGAGAGGGCCTTCATGGTGGGAGGTGAGGGCAGCTGATAGACCAGAGAGGCAGGCTACAGAGCATGGGATGTACCAGAGTGAAAGGCCACGAGGTACCATCCAGTCCTGTGCTGTGCAATTCTGGGTTAGGTGAAGGGAGAGGTGTCTCACTGCTGAAATGGATGGACTTCCTTATAGGCATGGTACTTCCAGGTCACAGATCACACAAAGTCATACAGCCAAGGCATCATTCCTTCAAAACTTATCCTCCTGCCTCCTGAGCAGTGCCTCCTGGGACAGATCACAGAGATCCACACAGAGATCAACATAAAGCCCGTCCGATGCCCTGGCTGCACATGCTTATTAACACATATGGGTTCTAGCAGCTTTTTTTTGCTGTCCATGCAGCGCTGCTGACGGCAAAGCATCCTGCTGTTTATCACATGAGATCCAGACAGCAGCCTGATACAAGGCACAGCTTGTTCTGTTTCCCAAATGAGAGGTGTGGGACCTGCCCAGGTACACCAGGAGCCAGAGTCGCCTGTGCCCGTCTCCTCTCTGGCCTTGCATTTAGCAGCTGCTTACTAAGAGCTGTCACCATCAACTTTGTTGATCTTTTGGGCCTTGCCGTCCATCCCCGTGATGGAGGACACAGGCCAGGGCCAGCATTTTGCAGCTCCTGTTCGTTTTCCCTACAATGCTAGGATTACAGGCATTTGGTACCCCTCCCAGCTTCTACAACTCTGATCACAGGTCCCAGAAGGTTCTGGAGCCTCAGTCACTTACCAAGGTCACAGGGCACCAAATAGGAGATGAACCCATTCATACCTCAGCCTCAGACTTCCCTCGGCACCCTGCCTGCGGTGAGAGGCTGGATTTGACAGCAGGGTGTAGCTAGCCCCTTTGGGTCCCCTTGACCCTACCCACCCTCAGAGCTCTAACCTCAGACCTGGAACATTGAGAGTTTTGACAGTGCTCAGAGCCCTCAGTTCTGAGAAGCAGAGGAGAGAACCAGGAGGCGCAGTGACCCTAATTGCTTCTAGGCTTTTATTGTGTGTGATGTTCTCTCCACACATCTACAGGGCTAATTGGCAGCCGAGTGGAGCTTGCCGGAAGCGCTCTTCCCTCTAAGTGACTGATTGTGAGGAGATCAGAAAGCTGGGAGCCACCCTCCAAAGACACTCTGAGGAGACTTGGTGGCAGGACCCTGCAGTGCTGGGAGCTTGCCGCAGGATGACTGTATGGGACTCGGGTACAGAGGTGGCAAAGGGATTGATGACTTCAGGCTACCAGCTGAGGCACTGGAGGCTTGACTCTGAGGTAAGTTGCCCAGGTCAAGGGGGATTGGGTCCTGACTCTAAAGTGACAGGGCACAGTACAGGTTAATAGCCTCTGGGCTTAGGGATTTCTGAATCTTTGCTCTGTAACCTAACCCCAGGGAATCACCAGCCCCGTGTCCACATTCTGCACCGGGCCCCAGTCGAGGAAATGGCAAATGACAGGAGTGGGCCACAGAAGAGTCTGTCTGTCCTTGGGTTTGTGTTCTCAAAGGATAGAGAAGAGAGCCCAAATTACTCCCTACCCAGAATCCCTCATGTTTTTTCCCAGATAGAGATAGATATATTCATACACAATGCCTACATACACATATACACACATATACACATGCATGCATACATACATGCATACTTGCATACATACATGCATGCAAATATCCATATATGCTATCCACTTCTAGCAGCTATCTCAGGTCCTCTTGTACACCTCAGGCTCTTTTGCATATCATTTGAATACTGCCTCAGTCCTCAATGGGTTTCTAGCTTTCTCTCTACTTCACTGACTACCAACCGCCATGAAGAACAGCCACAGTGAAGAAAGCTCCAGATGGGCCCAGCTCTCCCCATTCTCTTGGTTCAGTCCTGTTACCCACAGCTCATCCTCAAATTCTGTATCTTAGAGATGCAGGGACCAGCTGTCCTCAGGGCCGTGCATGGACAGTCCCTGCCTAGGAGACAATGTATGGTCAGGGCTCCTGTGCTGTGGGCCTTGTGCTGCTGGGGTTCATGGGAGCTCAGGCTACCCCCTCACCAGGTTCCGTCAGGCCCAATCAGCCACTGTTCCTGCCCTCTGGCAACAGTTGAATGAAGACTTAACTATTTACCACAAAGACAGGTGCCCTTGGAACAAACGAGGAGAATAACAGGGGTCAAGGAATAGTAGAGGGAGATAAGACAGTCTTTGTAGTATCCTGGTATGGGTTGCTCTTTCTGGGTCCGTAGAACACATGCCGGGTCTCTTTAGCTAAGTGGCCAGCAAGGTCCTTTCCACCTTGGTCCTCATCAGGGGAAAGAACTGATGGGACATTCTATAAGGAAGCGGCTGGGAAAGAGGTCCACCAGTAGGGATCCCCACACTGGACAGTCACCTGTGTCTGCGACCCTGCCAATCATTCTGCTCCAGTGTACCAGGGCAGGGCTCCACAGGACAGAGGAGAGGGGAGGCCTGTGCTACAGAGGCTGAGCTATGAGTCTCTGGAAAAGGGTAATGAGGTTAAACGTTGTATGTCCCTCATCATCATCACAAGCACTGCCCCCACACACACATGTCCCTCATCATCATCACAAGCACTGCCCCCCCCCCCACAAGGAAAGACCCAGGCAGGCCCTTTGGACCCAACAGGGCAGGTTCCCAGCATTAAGTACCTCTTACTGAGGAGGATTAGCATGAATGACGGAAGGCCAGAGGCCTCTCAGGGAGGGCTGGAGGACGGCTCAATTAGCTCAGGCGAGTGGCTTTTATTGCACATTTGTGAGACGGGAGAAGAGAAAATGCCCCACTCAGCCACGTTTCAAATCAAGAAGGGAAAACATGCCCTGCGTTTGAATTGCTGAAGAGGCCAGTTGGGATGAGAGAGGGTGAAGAGGAGAGGGGTCAGCCACAGAGAGTGGCAGGGGGAGGAGAAGAGAGGTAGGCAACCCACACAGGGGCCATCTGAGGCCGTCTCCGGGAACTCAGAGGCACATCAAGAGGACCCCGGGTCCCCTTGGCATAGTTCAAGGGGGTGTGGTGTGCCCAGGGCAGGGCCCAGGAAAGGTTGAGAAGAGAAGAAGGAGACCCAGGAAGGAAGGCCCTGAGCTCTTTGTCCCCCTCAATTGTCTGTTGCCCCACAGTCAGATGCATTTCCTGGAAGAGAGAGCCTCAGCCAGGAGTTGTCATACTGTCTCTAACCAGTGGCACCCACGTGGAGAAGCTGGCCCCATACCATCCCACAAGCAGGACATTCATTTAGAAGAGATGGTATTTGGAAACCCATCAAAGGGACTCTCAGTCTCCTCACATTGCAGTCCACTGGATACAGTCCACTGGACCCAAAGTCAGGGTCTGTCCACCCAACCAAGGTCCTGAGGCTGGCTTCCCACAGCAGCTGTGAGAGAGCTTTGTTGCCTAGAACTAGAGAAGGTTTTCTGAGTGCCAAAGAAAACACTTGGTTGGTGTTGAGACAAGATTTCGTATAGCCCAGGCTAGCCTTAGATTTACATTGTAGCTGAGGATGACCTTGAACTCCTCCTATCTCTACTTTCAGATTGCTGGAATCCAGCCCAGGGCTTCATGCATACCACACAAACATATTCCCAGCTGATCCACAACTCCTGTTCTGCAAGTTCACTTTGTCCGGGGGGGGGGGGGGGGGGGGG